>AWWV01014269.1:0-105237 GCA_001974805.1 Corchorus capsularis
GGGGGGGGGGGCAAAACCAACAACTGCTTGGTACCCAGCCCGGTCCTCTTCCCCTTCAACAAGTTAACCATCAGGTGAACAATCAACAGGTCATGGCTCAGGTTGGTCTCATCGATGAAAGACTTGGGGGGCAAGGACTCGGGGGGCAAAACCAACACCCGCTTGGTGCTCTGCCTATGCAACAAGTCAACATGGTACATTAACCTACCGCCTAACTCTGTGAGGACATGGGAAGATATGGAGAGGATGTTCCACACTCAGTTCTATCGAACTGAACCTGAAGTCTCCGTGGCTGACCTGTCACGCCTCCATCAGAGGAAAGGAGAATTGGCTGAAGATTACTTGGCTCGCTTCAAGAAGCTAAGGAACAGATGCCGCACTCCACTCCCTGAGGAAGAGTTTGTACGCCTAGCTCACAATGGGCTTGACATGGAACTTCGAAAGAAATTCGAAGGAGTTGACTTCAGAGATTTCTTCGAGATTTCAACCAAAGTGACAAGGTATGAGACTCTCCTCCGAGAGGAGAATGAACGAAGAAGTTCATCTTATGGCACTTACTATCAAGAGCCAAATTTTGAACTCGGAGTTGCTGAGGTTAAGGCCGATCGGCCTATTGAATGTCCATTCCTAATGAAGGCAGGGGTTGGACACCCTCAGACTCGGGAAAGATTTGCAGCTATGTATCAACGCCAGGCTGAAAAGAAACCTTATGATGGAAGCGGGACTTATTCATTTGATACTTCAAAAATGAATGAGATCTTTGACTTTCTACATAAGTCTGGCATGATCAAGCTCCCTCCTGGACATGTACTTCCTTCACCTGAAGACATCAGAGGAAGAGAATACTGCAACTACCATAACTCCTGTAGGCACTCAACCAACGATTGTACTATATTCTTGGATATGGTACAAAAGAAGATAGAAAGGGGAATACTAAAGTTCCCTGAGCCTCCCAAGAAAGATATAGGAGTCAACAAGGATCCTTTCCCAACTCCTATACACATGGTTGGGTTTAATCTTTCAGAAGATATACAACTAACCATTGAGAATGGAGGGGAAAAGCAGGATTCTCTTCACCACATGTTCTTACATGAACATGTAAGTGGTGCAGAAAGCAATAAAGGAGGCACCTCCTACCTCCCAAGGGATGTTCCTCTCAAAGAGAGAGATGTCTTCGGAGATGCTACCTGCACCATAACTCCTAGTGATCTTGCTAGCGCCTTGGAAGAGGTGATGAGTAAGATGGAAGCTAAGATCCAAGAGATGATCCAGGATCAGATAACTAAGAATGAGAATTGCTTCAAACAAGTACAAGAAGCCATATCTGGAATAGCAGCAGCTCTCGGGGGGCACGTGGAGTAGCAGGTGACGCCTTCCTTGGCCACATTGCCTCAGTTGCACCCGCATCAAGTTGTTGTACTCCATCCACACCAAGTTGCCACCCAAGTCTCACCTCTTGTAGAAGAGGTTGTTAACAAGGTGATAGCTAACTTTCGAAGAAGTGGTCACTTGTTTAAAGAAGAGAATATTGCTCAGCCATTGACTCCAAGGTCAGTGGCATTGCAACACAAGGCTCCTAGAAGAAAGTTGGAATTTTCTCCACCTAGGGCAAAGCAGCAGGTGGCTCCATCCACTCCAAAAGTGACGCCACCCACCTATTCATCTGTTTCATCTTCATCTGGAAGGGTGCAATCAAAATAAACTGCAACTTTAAAGGCTCAAAATGGTGTTTGGCGGAGGGTTGAACATCCAAAAATCCTTAGCCAACCTACTAAGCCGAATAAGAGGACTTGGAGAAGACATGAGCTCCGTAAAAGAGCCAAGGCAAGAAAAGAGATGGAGATGAATGTGGATTCCACACCCCAGGAGTCTACTGTTGGCTCTACCACCTCCAATATGGATGATGGTAATGATGAGTCTACTCCAATCAAAGAAGGTGTTGGTGTCACTACTTCGTCTTGTGATGATACCACTTCTACAAGTAACACCACCCATACTACTGAAGTTATTGATAACGACATAAGTATGGAAAGTGGTGAAGATGATAACACAAGTCTATTGCCTCATGAAAACGGTGAACACTCAGGGGGCAATGAAGATTACGCCGAAAATGGTGAAGATGACTTCACTAAACATGATGATGATCAACTTAACAAAGACAAAGTGGTAAATGAGGAAGTTACGCTCGAGAGGCAACTTTCTAACCACTCTGACTTTGAGGAAGTTGACAGCACCATGGAAGTCACCAAATCCAAGCAGATTGAAGACTCTCCAGAAATCAAAGAGCATACAGACGACTTGGAGTTTGATAACTTTTCAGAGTCTGATGCTCAAAAGGATGAAAGTCTTCTTGATAAAGATAAAACTCATCAGGCACACACCAACCCAACGTTGGAGCAAATGAATCCTAATTCAATGGCCTTGGTACAGTTCTTCGTAGAGGCCTTGAATAGAATGTCTTTGGTGCAAGACCAAAAACTACAGCAGCTCATGGAGTCGACTGCTCTAATAATGGAGTCAAATGCTCAACTTAAGGAGTCAAACGACTTACTTAAAAAGCAAATGACTCGAGACCAAGAAAACATCCTAACCAGGATTGAGAGGATGGAAGCAATGCCCGGGGGGCAAGAAAGATGGTGCTAAGGACTTTGTCCTCACCAAGGTCATATAAAGCTCAGTGGACAAAGCCGCCCCAACAGCAAGTGTGGCTTAAGAGGAAAATTCCATCACTTAAATTATACAAGTGTTGCGGAATTTAACTTTTGGCCCCGGTCATAAGGAGGAGGCCGAATAATCCTAAGTATATTTGAATCTTAGTGGTTTTATCATGAGACCATGAGATTAAAATTGACAAGGATTTCGTTTAAATTAGATGGCTAAAATAAAAGCCACTAATATTAAAGTTGGCTGAAATCCATTCCCCATCTATAGGGAGACATGTTATAGCTACCATGTCAAGGAGGGTTACTGACATTGGACCGCATGGGAGGTGAAAGTAGTTCCAACACCTGTTCCAGAATGAGATGAGGGAGACAAGCAAAGCACCATCGTAAGAAAACTCCTGCTTTCCCAGCTTTTCTTCACGATGTGTGACTATGCGGTCTACCCAAGCACCATTAAGCTGGACAACAGGCCCATGAAGCAACTTTACCTACCCACTTGAGGAAGTCAAAACCATCACCTTGAAGAGGAAGCATAGCACTCCTATGTAGAGGGAAATAATTTGATAGCCAACAATTTTTGTTAATTTTAAACAAGTTGGTGAAAATTAAATTTTTACCACCTTAAAATTATTTCATTTTGGCAAAAATATTTATTATGATTGCCAAATATTAAGTATGTTAATAATTTTAAGAATTTAAATTAATTTTTGGCCATAAGGCCGAAAACCCTAATTGCATGCCATTTTAGTTGCAATTTTCTCAACTAAGGATATGGCATGCTAGGGTTTAGGCTCATAGCAAAAATTAAGTTTCATACTTATGAAATTTAGTTTAATTAAGCCTAAACCTAATGTTTATTTTTGGCTAAGTTCATCAATTAAGTCAAAAATAACAAAATTAGGAAAATTCCAACCCTAGGGGTACGCTTGCAAACCGCACAAATTACAATTTATGCAATTTGGGGGCCGCGGTGAGCTGGGGTTTTGTAATCATCAAAATTAGGTTATCTTCATGACCTAATTAACTCACTAAACCCCCTGATTTTTGGCTCAATTAATCAATTTTGCCTAAATCACAAAAACCCTAATCTCCAAGCTAGCTAATTTGCCGCCTAAGTCACAATTTTTTGCAAAATAGGGCTCGGCTCATTAGGGATTGCTTGGTTCATCAAATTAGGTTTATGTTCATGTGATATGACCTAATTTTATGAGTATACCCCCTGCATCTTTTGGCCAATTTAAACAAATAGGCCGAAAATTACATAAATTACAAAAACCCTAGAGACTAAATTGCATGCCGCCAAAAATAATCCAATTTTTGTGAATTAGGGTTTGCGGCATGCTAGGGTTTAAGTCCTTGTCTAATTAGGTTTGTTATTCATCTAATTACAACCTAATTTCATGAGGATTACATCCTATCCTAGTCAATTTTGGTTTAATCAAAGTCCTAAACCTAATTGAATTTGGAATTCTAGCCAATTAAGGCTGAAAATTCCAACTAGGGTTAGGAAACCCTAATGTCGACATACCAGCCCCTAAAGTCGACCTAATTCACATGTTTAAGCTCTATTCTTCACGAATTTATGCAGCAACATGTTGAGTTGAAGATCTATGGCAAAAATCAAGCACTAGGCCGAAACTTACATGGTTTTAGCTAGGGTTTTTTGCCAATTTCTTAACCTAATTAATTTGATTCCTAAATCAAGTTAATGGTCTATTTTCCAACAGGTATATTACCCAAAATTCATCACCAAAGTCGACTCAAACATGCATCCTAACCTAGGGTTTGCAACATGAAAGGAAAATTGATGAATTTAAATTCAAAAATTGAAATTTCATGAAGTAAATACCTTGGTTTTGTGCCGACTTGGGATCAATCACCATGAACTTGATCTTTGGCTTTTATTACGCCGAAATCGAGTTGCGATCATGGAGTTTGATCCAAATTGCTTAATCCTTGCTAGTAATTAAGAAGTTTCAATAAACAAGGAGCTACGGCTTGAATTGCTTGGCATAGAGGAGGATTTTGGTTGATGATTTTTGTTGGTAAAACCTTGATCCTTGGAAGCCATTAAAGCTTGAAAAATTGCTGAAATTTTCAGCTAAGGAGGAGGGTCGACGCTGCTAAGAAAAAGAGGAAGAATTTTGGCCCAAAAATATGGCTATCGCCGTATGCGAAGAAAGATCAATTCGGCCTTGAATTAAATTCATAGTCGATTGACCATGAATAAAATCTATGGCCACAAGGCCATTATATATATATATATTATAAATATAAAAGTGATGGCAGGATTATACATACACGTATGTAGGGCATTGCAACTTAATTTTGAGTTGGCAAAATCTAAAGCCACCAAGTATATAACTTTGGCCAAATTTCTTCTAAGTCTTAACGTTAGCCTTAATTTATTTTTTGGCCACGTGCAATATAATCTCTTGGGTTGGCACAAGTATGCCACCGAGATAACTATGATAAGAGGAAGAAAGGAGGAATTTCGGCTAAAGACCAATTTCTTTACATACAAGCTTAAGTCCTTTCCTTTCGAATCAAGGGCTTAAGCTTGGGGGCATTGTTTATACCTCAATTTATAATTGAGGGTAAATTGGTCTTTGCATATAATAGATCAAGATGAGTGGTCAGGATTTGATCAGAAATCCTGAAGAAACTTAGTTTCTGCACCACCCTGATTCTATCAGAATTAGGAGAAAATCTTGCAATTAATGCATAAAGGCCAAAATTAATAATTAAATTAATTAATAATAATTATTTTTGAAATAATTATCATTAATTACTCCCTATATGCTGCCCCTACCTATGGGATGTGGTGTATCAGGCCTCAAAGGTGCAGCTTCCTTAGATACAGTAGCCTGATACCTCAGGCAGAGAGTAATGAAGAGAGTTGTATGCTACCTGACCATGCAGGTGGGAGATATATCATGGGATAAAATAATCTAAGTCTTTCCCATACCTAGGGAAGGCCGTCATATGGCTATCATAGTCATAGGATGTAGTCTCCTCATCCCTTGCACTGAGGAGGCAGAGAGTAAGAGAGTATCAGCAAGAGAAACGTCTTACTGAACTAAGGGAGGTGTGAGGTATTATCACTCAACACCCTCATACATAACCACCCTAATATAGTGGTCAGGCTGCCCAGCTAGTAGTAGTCCCTTGAGGCAAACTTGCATTTTGTTCATTTAAAGACAAAAAGGCAAGGTCAAACGTGATAGTACTAGCAAGGGGGTGCGGCTCCAAGAAAGGGTTTTACCATGATGTTCCTTGATACAAGTAGGTCATCTTGGTGAAATTTCATCTCAAACAGACTTAGCATGAAAAACTTATGCTAGTTTTTCAATTAAGGACAGTTTGAAGAGTCTAACCAACTTCTCTATGCTAGAGAGTTCGGTTTTACTTAGATTTTTTCCCATAGCCTTATGGTGATAATCTAAGTCTACTGGCGGAAAATTAGCCTTGTTGGAGTTAGAATGAAAAACTAATGCTAGTTTTTCATTTAAGGACAATTCAGGCTGGAGAAAGCTTGGAGAGTGCTTTTCAACTTTCATGAAGACCATTTTGTCAAATGAAGTCATCTCGGGTGCCAATTTTGTAAATCCCATAGGTTACGATTTCTGTCCGGGATTTCTGCAATGTTTTTTGGAGGCCTGGACTGCGGGGCCCATATCTCCTCCATCCCAAATCCGAATCCTGCCGTTCTTGTGCTCAAACTGAAGCCCCAAGAGTCCTCTACGACTTCCGTTCAAAAAGTTTTAACGTTCAAGCTCCCGAAGGAAAAAGCCCATGTAAGTTACTTTGGATGATGTAATGACAATGTAAGAGGGGATAACATCTTGAGCCAATATTGTAAATTAAATGCTTTGTTCTTCCACCTTTCAAAAAAGAAAGGGAGAGAAACCTAGTTCACCAACAAGGGGAGCACGGTTTTACTTGGGATTTTTTCCATAATCTTATGGAAATATTCTAAGTCCCTTGGCAAAGTTTCAGCTCATTCAGACATAGAATGAAAAACTTATGCTAGTTTTTCATTTAAGGACAATTTGAGGTGAGAAGTCTAGTTTACTATGAAGGAAGGCTCAAATCAAGCCAAGATTTTAACCATAGTCTATGGCTGATATAAGAACCTTATTGGTGAAGTTTGAGCTCAATCCAAGTTCGTTTGCAACTTTTACACTCTTTTCAGTTAAGGACAAAGTGGCTTTATAACCCCGGTGTAGCCATAGTTCTTGAGAAAAGGGTATTTTCATCCTCAGAAGACCTAAATATGGCTAAGTATGAGTAATTTCATGGCCTAGGCGATATCCCTTATGATCCATGGTCACCTCTCAGCCAATTTAGTAGTTTCAGCTTATTGGAGGCAACGGAGACTACATCTGATACAGTAGCTGCACCTATACACTAGGGGATGCTACCTAATACCTCATGCTACCTGGTACTATGAGGAGGGAAGTCGCATACTATGCTATATGGGACGCCTCACTCTCCTCTCCTCACCCTCCTATCACCTGCTACAGCAATCAGAAGGAGAAGGAAACTTCACTGCAACTTCCTGGAAGTTTCCTCCGACCAATCAGAAGAGTTCGCCTTCCTCAGCAAGTAAAGTCCACCAGATTTCAAGCCCAGGCCGCCCCCTATATAAAGGGATAAATTCCAGAGCCTCAACACACAGTTCTCACAACACACATCTCTCAACACAAACTTGCTCCAGTAAAAAACCAAGCTCCGTGCTTATTTTCTCTCTGGCTCCGCGCCTTTTTCTCTTGTTCTTCACGAGTTCTTACTCGTTTGTCATATTTTCCTTGTTTCAATCTTGTCTACGGACATAAAAACACTGTACTCTTGTTTCTCTCTCAGCAATAAAATCAAATTGCTATTTTCTCTCAACTTTCAACCGCAGCTCTTGAAGTGCTCTTTTTTAGGAAGTCTTGTTCTTGTGGATCGATGATTTAAATGCTCCGGTGTGACTTTGATCCAGTCCCCACAATCGTTCTGATCTTTTAATCTGCTGCTACGCGCACCCCAGATCTTTTAATCTGATGCGCTTTCACCAGATCTTGTTATTTATTTTCCCTTTGTCAATTTCAGCAAATTGACTGGCACGCCGCTATGCTGTCACTAAGGTTTTTTCGCGAAAACTCTATCAAGAGATTTGTGGCGCAACAGGTACCAAACTTTATTTTAAATTTCTACCTCAATAAATAAAAAATTTCACATCTCAAACTAAAATTCATTGAAAAATAGTACCTTAATAAACCAAAATTAATTTGAATACAAGCAGGGCAGTCTGCGCTTGCGCTGCATACATCTTCTTATTTGGGTTATATTTTTTGAGTTGTTTAAGTCGGTTGGTGCTATGAATGTATCTGCAATAATGGCCGATTCATGGGTATACTACTGATATTTTAGTTCTGTTTTCCTTTCGTCTCCATTTCTATTTGGGTGGGTTTCTTCTTTCCTACATTTCTGCGAATTAGTTTCACCTAGACTCTGGACTCTGTTCTGTTTCTCAAAATTTCCACGTGGACGTTTATAAGATCTTTCCATTTAATTTAGCAGCACTTTAGGATGACATAGCTTGAAGAGGTGAGCTTCCACTTCTCACCGCAACGTTTTGAGGTAAATCTGCATTTATTTGTTGATTAAACTAATTAATATATATATATATATACATACTTTTATATATTATATAATATAATATAAAAGGCATTATGCAACTAGGAAAATAATATGAGGAATGAATGTGTGGGTTGAAATTACTTTGGAACCCCCACCCAACAAATACAAAGTGAAAAATATCAAGGAAAAAAACCAAGAAAAATTTCAGATCTCGGGCCAAATTAAAAAGTTTGACTAGAAGGTGCGGTCTTATTCAGCGTTGGAACGAGCTGAATTTCTAATATGTCACTCTCTAAGGGATGCCAGATCTAGTCGTTGCGAAGGTGAGAAACGATAATAAAGAAAATAAGCAATGCCAGTCTACTGGCATCGAAACGGCCTAAATTTATGATATGTCACTCTCTAAGGGATGTCGGTCTTATTCGCTTCATTTTCTTTGTTATTTGGTTCTAAAGGCCAAATTGAGGATTAATGTGGTGGCACCTTTTGGCTTTTTTTGGTCTTTTCTGACTTTTTGGATGACTAAAAAGCCCCTCTATGAGTTTCCCCCCTTCCTTTTCCTGCTACCTTTTTTGTAATTACCCATTTCCCTTCCTTAATTGCTTTGAATTAATGTTTCTACCTCCTTTTGTTTTTTCCTCCCACCAACTCAGCTGCTTCTTCCTTTCAACTCCTCAGTGCCGATCAATCTTCAGGTTTGCCAAAAATCAAACATTTCATTACTCCCCTCTGTTATCACATTCACTTCACTTTACTTTTTCCCCACCCCTTCAGCATGGACCGTTCAATGTTTTTCTCCTTCTGAATTAAATAACTCTTTCTTCAATGCGTCTATTATTATCCAATTAACACCATATTCTATTACCTCTTTCCACTTCCTATTACTTACAAATAAAAGCATGTTCTTTGACCTTCTTAGTTTTGCATGTCTAAAAAGTTAGCTTAGACAATATTAAAACTAATCCATTTAAATTGCATTTTTACTGCAACCTTATATAATTCAATCAATTAATCAAGCACCACTCTAGAACAAAGAATGTCCATAGATCTTATATAAATGATTATATTAATATCCTTATTCAATCGGTTAATCAAGTACCACTCTAAAACAAATAATGCTCGTAGCGCTAGCGCGGGCTAATATGACTTGAGGCCAAATTGAAATTACTAAAAGACCAAATTGACGATTAATGTGGTGCCACTTTTTGGCTATTTTCGGTCTTTTCTCACTTTCGGATGACTAAAAAGCCCCTCTATGAGTTTCCCCCATTCCTTTTCCTTCTATCCTTTTTTGTAATTACACATTTCCCTTCCTTAATTGTTTTTAATTAATGTTTAAGACTTTTAATTAATTGCGTCTAAACCCTAAACCCTTTATTACTTTTAATTAATGTTTCTCTCTGTTTTCTTTTTTCCTCTCACCAACTCAATTGCTGCTTCCTTTCAACTCCTCGGTGCTGATCAATCTTCAGGTTTGCCAAAAATCAAACTTTCCATCACTCCCCTCTGTTTTCACCTTCATATCTCTTTGCTTTTTCTTCTCCACCTCCATCCCTTCAACATGGACCGTTCAATATTTTTCCCCTTCTGAATTAAAACCACCCTTTCTTCAATGTGAGTATTATTATCCAACTAACAACATATTTTATTACCTCTTTACACTTCCTATTACTTACAAATAAAAACATGTTCTTGACCTTCTTAATTTTGCATACCTAAATAGTTAGCTTACAAAGATTTATGCCAGAGACATAATTAAAACTAATCCATTTCAATTGCATTTTTACTGCAACCTTATATAATTCAATCAATTAATCAATCAAGCACCACTCTAGAACAAAAAATGTTCTTGGTCCTGATATAATTGATTATATTAATATCTTTATTCAATCAGTTAATCAAGCACCACTCTAAAGTAAAGAACGCCTGTAGCGCCAGTGCGGGCTAATGTAACTTGTCTAATTAATTTTAAACACCAAATGCATTAACCCAATAATATTAAGATCTAAAGGAATCTTAAGTAATTAACTAAATTGAGAAAAGACCAAAATGGGGCAAAAAAGTTCTCCCACATTAAAAGTTGATGGGAGCTATCAGTAAATTTCAGAGTGAAAAAATACCGAAACGGGACGAAAATGTTACCCCACGTTAAAAGTTGATGGGAGCTATTGGTAATTTCTAGATTGTGAAAAGACTAAAATGGGGCGAAAAAGTTCGCCCACATTAAAAGTTGATTGGGATCCTTTAGTAATTTCCAGAGGGTATTCAAATATTATATAGTAGTATAGTATATATATATATATGTGATTATATCTATAATTTATTCCTTTAAAATTTTTATTACATGATTTAAGCTATAAAAATTCATATGGATTCATCCAATAAAATATTTTTAAGAATATGTTTACAGTTTATTTGCAACATTGATATTCCTCTAAATATTCTATTGCTAATTAGATATCAATTCTACAAAACATATATCTTAATTTCGTTGTACAAAACATATATTAATTCGTTTCGCTCTTTACATGGTGATGAATTTCAAGAGATCAAGATCAAGCATGTTTTTTGAGAGGGAAACACTTATGCTGATGCCCTTCTAAGATGGGCACTAAATCCTATTGTAAAACTTGAATATCTTAAGAAATGATGTCTGCTTTGCTCTCCTCCCTGCTTCGGCCTTCTTCTCTCTGGATTTTTCCTAGTAGAGATTTTCCCCTGTCACAGTACAGGATTTCCTCCTTGAATCTTTGGGAGTCTATACCTTATTTGAAGGATCTTATTGTTTTGATTACAAATTTGTCTCTTCGAAAAGATAAGCCTCAACTGTTTTTTGAAATTCGAATCTTGATTCTACGATCTCCTATTAACGGACCTCTGCTTTGCTCACTACAAATATTGCAGAAGGGAATGTGGTGGACTATATTCCCTTTTAGCTTCCTAATACCGCTCCTTTTTCTATTTCAATACATATTGTTCTCTGTTTCATGGAAGGGGCTTTATCGAATATGTCTCGCCTCTCACTTCAAGGTGATGCTGGAAATGCAGTTGTGGTGAATGATCATGACTGGTTGGGGGATAGTGATGGAGACCTGAGTTGGTTCCACTTAATTGGTAGACTATTCTCCAAACGCAAGGCTAATGCAGAGGGTCTGAAGACGCCGATGATGCTTGCCTGGCGTCTAGAAGGGGCCTTTATGGTCAAGGAGACTGATGACAACCTCTTTATTTTTCTTTTTGAAGATGAAGGCTAACGGGATCAGATTTTGGTTAGCCAACCTTGGTGCTTTAACCGAGCGCTTCTAGTACTCAAAGACTTTGATGGTTTGCAAATCCCAACAGAGGTTGTTTTTGATCAATGTCAGTATTGGGTCCGGATTTTTGATATGCCGATTTTGATGATGAACACACGCATTGGTGTTTCGATTGGAGAACTCATGGGACCGGTCTTGGAAGTGGATGACACTTGTGGGAGGTTCCTTCGGATCAGAGTGGTGCTTACTCTTGTAGATGCATTGAGGAAGAATACTACAGTATCCACTTCTCAGGGTGAGCTTACTGTTCGTTTTAAATATGAAAAATTACCCGCATTTTGCAGGGTCTGTGGTATCCTGACTCACTTGGATAATGACTGTCTGGTGGGAGTAACGATCCTGCGAACACAAGGATACATCGAGAAGCAATATGATGATAGTATCCGAGCTGAGTTGCCGGATGTCAAGCCACGTCAATCGGGTTTCCTAGCTAGGTCTCGACAGGGACTTCCCAACCAGGGGGTGGGTTTTAGGCTTGGAACTCGTCAAAGGATGGGAGTTACAAAATCTGGTACTATCCAACCAAGAGGTTTTCGAAGCCATGTGGATAGTCAGATACTCCGGCAAAGGGCAGCGGTGGCGCGTGGGGTTGACCGCGTGGAAGGTGGGATCGTGAGGTCGAAGGAAGGCCTACCGGTGCACAAAATCAGGAAGGTATGGAGAACGTGGAAGTCAACTCCCATACGAGGCAGTTTCCCACAAATTCAGGGGCACATCAGGAGCGAGGACCGAAACTAATGGCTGCCTCACTTGCTACTCTGCGAAATCCTCGGGCTAAGCAGAAGGAGGTGGTTCCTAATCCTACCTTGAATACGGGAATGAGAGACACGTTGGTTACAGGGGAAGGTTTATTTGGGCCTGCACAAATAGGTCCTTGAAATATGGAATTGGGCCGCCAAATCCCGAGTATTGGGCCTTCGAATCCAATCCCAGAGCCGGGTATTCAAGACAACAATCAACCCGAATTCTTTCCTTCACAGCAACGGGAATTCGCTCAGACGGGTGATGATTTTATTCCGCTGCAAGATGACTCAATTTCCCCAACCTTTGTTTTTGGAGCGACATCGCCGCCTCAAGGAAGAAGGCATCGAAAGTGGAAGAAGACGGCACGCAGCACATATAGTTATAGTTTTGATGTTTTGGGACCTTGTTCAAACCACAAAATTGGGCAGAAGCGTACCAAAGGAGTACCAAATTATGATTTTTTCAATATTGGGAATCAGAAGCGGGCTAAGGAGCAAGACAAGGGGAGTGCAAACCATGAGGAGGATGAATTTGGCGAAGCTATTTATCGAGATCTTGAGCCGAACCTGTCCAAGGCGAACAACAGCGATGCTTCTGATGGGCAGAATGTTGGGCAAAACTTTAACTCGGCCGGAATGGAGGACACCCCATCCCTGCCGGGAACCCTGACGATTCTAAATTGGAACTGTCGGGGCCTCGGAGGGCGCCGAACAGTTCATGTTCTTAGGGAGTTAGTCCATTGTAATAATTTTCCTGTTTTATTTCTTTTAGAAACAAAATGTAATAAATATGAAATGGAATGGCTCCGTGTTTGTTTGGGTTATGATTCGTATTTTACAGTTGAGAGTGTTGGAAGAGCAGGCGGTTTGCCTTTGCTCTGGCAGAATTCTTCTTTTGTGTCTATTCTTTCTTTCTCCTTATCTCATATTGATGCCATGATTGATGCTAATTCTGATGAAAGGTGGCGTTATACTGGTTTTTATGGGTCTCCGGTGGTGACTAGGAGACATGAGTCTTGGGCACTTCTTAAATTATTATCTACTAAGTTTCAACTCCCTTGGATTTGCTCAGGGGATTTTAATGAGATTTTGTCAACTGATGAGAAAATTGGGGGTCAATTACGATCACAAAGGCAGATGCAGGGGTTCCGGGATGCTGTGGAGTTTTGTAATGTCCATTAATAGGTCCAGCCATGACATGGTTTAGAAGATGTGGAAGTGAGACATTTTTTGAAAGATTGGATCGGTGCTTTGCCACTAAAGAATGGCTAGATCGATTTAGCTTCTCCTTTGTACATAACTTAACAAATTCTGCTTCATACCATCTTCCACTCTTGATTCATGTTTTAAATAATCCGGTTGGTGTATCCAATAGAGGTCGGAGGCATTTTAGATTCGAAAATACGTGGGTGTTGCATGCAGGCATTGAAGATGTGATTTCTAGTAGTTGGAACAGAGGGGAAGGGCTAGATCTTAAACACCGGATACCATGTTGTGGTCAGGACTTGCAGTGTTGGGATCGTGAAGTCTTTGGTTGCGTACATACCAATATTATCAAGAAAAGAAAGGAGCTTGAAGCCTTATATTCTGAGTATCAAAGTAGTAGTGATTCGAGCCCATTTTATGCTGCACTCGACGAACTAAATGAGTTGTATGATCGTGAGGAATCCATGTGGTGTCAGAGGGCAAAGGTGAACTAGCTAAGGGAAGGAGATTAGAATTCAAAATTTTTCCATTCTGTTGCTTCGCACCGTAATAGAAGAAATTAGATTACTTCAATACAGGACAGTAATGGAACTTTGCAGCAGGATAGCACTATAGTGAAGAGGACGATTTTTAAGTATTATCGTGAGTTGTTCACCTCAAACTCGCCAAGTGTTTCTGACATACACCAGGTCCTTGCACTCGTTAATAGTCGGGTCACAGTTGAGATGAATGATTTGCTGATGAGGGAGTTTACTTCTGAGGAGGTTCGTGTTGCTGCTTTTGGTATGGCTCCGAATAAAGCTTCAGGTCCAGATGGGATGTCTCCTCTATTTTATCAAAAATATTGGCATATAGTGGGTGAAAAGGTAAGTGAGATGGCGCTATTATTTCTTAATCATGGTGTTGCGCTTCTAGAGATCAATCACACAAATATAGTGCTTATACCGAAAATTGATAATCCCTGTCAAGTTAAGGACTATAGGCCTATAAGTTTGTATAACGTAGTGTTTAAGATTGTTTCAAAGACACTTACGAATCGGTTAAAGGAAATTTTGCCAAATATTATAGGTCCATACCAGAGTGCTTTTGTCCCTGGCAGGATGATTTTTGATAGCTCCATGATAGCCTTTGAAACTGTCCATTACATGAAAAATAAGAGGAGGGGGATAGAAAAACATATGGCTTTGAAATTAGATTTAAGCAAGGCTTATGATCGTGTAGAGTGGAAATTTTTAGAAGGAATTATGAGGCAGCTGGGCTTTGCAGATCGGTGGATTTCACTAGTCATGCATTGTGTTGAGACGGTATCTTATTCTGTTCTTGTTAATGGGGAGGAAACAGATAAAATTGCTCCTACTAGAGGGATAAGACAGGGAGATCCTCTCTCACCATATTTGTTTCTGTTATGCATGGAGGGCTTTTCCTGTTTGCTACAAGATGCAGAAAGATTGGGACATATTCGTGGAGTAGTTGTTTCTCGAGTTGCACCTAGGGTGTCTCATCTTTTTTTTGCAGATGACAACTTGCTATTTTCGCGGGCTTCCTTAGCAGACTGTGATGCTATTTTAGATGTTTTGAGACAATTTGAGTTAGCATCGGGCCAACAAATCAATACAGATAAGTCTGCAATTCTTTTTAGCAAAAATACCCTGGAAGATCTCCGCAGCATGATAATGAATTATTTGGGAGTGCAAAGGATTTTAGATAGAGACAAATACCTGGGAATGCCTATTTTGATAGGTAGGGCGAAAAGGATTGAGCTGGAAGTTATCCGAGATAGGCTGATTAAACGAGTTCAAGGATGGCAGGGGAAATTGTTATCAATAGCAGGCAAGGCAGTGCTAATTCAGGCAGTAGCTCAGGCGATTCCCACCTATTTGATGAGCTGTTTTAAATTTCCCAAAACTTTTTTGCATGAGCTCAATATGGTAATGGCTCGTTTTTGGTGGGGAGATACAAAGCTAAAGTGGAGGATCCATTGGAAGTCATGGGATGATCTTTGCATTTCAAAGTTGGATGGTGGATTAGGGTTTCGCGATTTTGAGGCTTTTAATTTAGCCTTATTAGCGAAACAGTGTTGGCGATTACTGTATAATGAAGATTCGCTATGTTTCAGAGTTTTTAGAGCAAAGTATTTTCGAGGAGGATCTTTTATGAATGCAACTTTGGGTCACAATCCATCCTTTGTGTGGCGGAGTTTGTTAGCAGGTCGGGAGGTTCTTCGGGAGGGGTGTCGCTGGCGGGTTTGAAATGGGAGGAATATTGATATTTGGACTGATAAGTGGGTGAATAAACCACCGTCCTACCGGCCTCTTCCCAAGCCGGGTACTATTTGTGTATCGAATCCTGTTAGTGCTTTATGTGATTTAGAGGGGCAATGGGATGTTGATCTCCTACAAGAGCTTTTTGTTCAGGAAGATGTTGATAGGATTTTGAGCATACCTCTATACCAGCGGCCTTTGAGAGATACTTTAATTTGGAATAATGCTTATAATGGGCAATATTCGGTTAGAAGTGGGTATTTTATTGCTCGATTCTTGTTAGGAGGACTACCATTTCTCCTAAGAATAGATCTTCTCAATGGCGTATCATTTTGGGGGGCGTTAGTGTTACCAAAGGTTAAGTTCTTTCTTTGGCGTTTGGTGAGTAATATTCTGCCTTCTAAGTCTCAACTTCAAGTTAGAGGAGTCCAAATAGACAGTGTGTGTGATGTTTGTGGTAATGATGAATCTTCTGTATATCATATCTTTTTTGACTGCCCTTTTAGTTATAGAGTTTGGGGGCAGTCATGTCCTTGGATACAGGGGTATTTGTCTGAGTGGTCAAGCCGTGATGATTTTTGGTTACTTTTATTGGAAAAGGCCAGCCAACTAGGGTCTTTGGAATTAGTTGCCTCGCTCTTATGGCTAATCTGGAATAATAGGAACAAAGCCCTTTATGATGGAGTGTGTAAATGTCCTTCTGTTGTGTGTGTTCTGGCAGTTAATTTGGTGTCGGATTTTGAAGCGGCTAATCGAAGGCTTGAGAGATTACAATGCTCCCATGTCGAGCAACCATGGAGGCCACCATCTCCTGGTACCTTTAAGCTAAATTCGGATGCTGCATATTGTTGTCGAAGGAAGGAAGCAGGCTTGGGAGTGGTAATTCGAGACTCAACAGGACAAGTGCTTTATACTGCGGTTACTAGAGTTGCATGGGTGCTAGATTCACTATTTGCAGAAGTTTACGCTATCCTCTTCGGGTTGCTGGTAGCCAAGACTTTTGGATTGGGTCATGTTGATGCCGAAAGTGACTCCTTGCAGGCCATTCTAGAATTAAACCGATTGACTCCATCCTTGTGGGAAGGGGGGTCTTTGATTCAGCAAATTAAAGATTTAGGTAGCTGTTTTGACTCTTGTAGTTTTAGGCATGTAAAACGTTCTGCTAATAAGTTTGCCCATAATTTGGCACATTTAGAGTGTGATGTGGGTGAAAACTTTGTTTGGTGTGGAGTCCCTCTGCACGTGTGTAATCCCAATTTATAATATATCAAATATTATATTGCTCAAAAAAAAATTTCGTTGTACTAATTATATGGATTTTTTTTCTAATTATATAAAAGACATTTTCCATTGTTATAATAGAGATATGAACGGTCAATTTTACTCTTGGGATGAATTTATAGCCAACACTGATATGATTTATTTTCATATGTACATGATTTTCGAGATTTGTTTAATTTTTTTGTTAACCTAATTTTAGGAGAATTTTTTTTTCTTTCGACCAAATAAAGGAATCTATATTAAAGAATATTAGAAGAAAGTCTTTACATACAGGAAAATTATGTTTTCCTTTGGTTAGGTGCAAAGCCGACTAACTACTTGATTAATTATTAAATTCAATATTGCTATTGATAAAATCTCAATTAAATTTAATTCCAATATTATTAAGGCAAGAATCTAATTATGTAAAAAAATTTTTTTGTAATACCTCAAAAAATCAACTACAAAACAAACCAGAGTCAATTACAAAAAGTCTCAACAGCACTTAAGGAAACTTAGAAAATGTAAAACTTCTAAGCTTAACTACAAAAACATTACTATAAAGGCGGAGCTAAAACAACATCACTACTCCGGATTCAAACTAATCGACTTAGATAAACACACAAAGCAATATATAAACCATGATTGATAAACTATGGATAATGCCCATAAATAAAATTGCCACTTGGGGGCAAACGGTATACAGGATAATCACCCTGTTCTTGGACCAACATAGCACACATCTTCAATATGATGTCGTCTATTTCATCTGTAGTTGTTGCCAAATAATTAGCAATTCTATTCGCTTTCCTGTATATGTGAACTACCTTTACATTTGGGAATGTCTCCAGGGCAGCCTTGACATCACTCGCTCGCTTCTCAATTTGTTTTGGTGGTTTTGATTTCTTATCTTGGCTATTAAGAAGGGAGACAATGGTCTCACAGTCAGATTCAATACCCATATGAATAGTTGCTTTCTCAACTTTTTTAGCTCTGCAGTGATCCCCAAGTTCACGAAGCATATTTTCAAATGCACCAATCTCTACAATGAGTGCATAATGCCTCGACAATTCACGGACGTATATCGCAACAGCAACTTGTCCGACGAATGGAAAATTGGGATCCGCTTTACCTACAGCATCCCTTGTTTTTCGTTCCACACGTGGCCAACCTCCAAAAGTGCCTCCATCAATATTATATTTTATGTGCCCCATCAAATTGTTTAAAAATATTGTCATAGAAAGAAGAAAATACTAAAGAAGGTAAGAGTGAGATAGAATCACTACATAGAATGTTCCAACGATTACAAAGCAACCTATTTACATATGCGGGAAATTTGGGTTTGGAGGGTTAAGTTGAGGGTGTGAAGGATGGTTGTATTTAACATGTCTGGCTAATTTTAAAGAGGTAATGGATATTTCTGAACATTGAAGGCATGGGAAAATACGTTTTCCTGCAGCATTTCTTGAATGCTTCTTTTTAATGTGTTTTCTCTTACCCATTATAGTAATGGATTTACCACAATGGGGGCAATTAATTCTAGGCATTAGAGAGTTTGTGAAGGAATGAGAAAATGAAGTAAATGGAATTGGGTTTATTTATATTTATAATGTACTATAAAACTGTAAGGTGTTGATGAGGACACATGTCACAAAATTAATACTCCACTTTTATACAATAATTTTGTTAAATGACATATATTCGAAAGAAATAAGATTCAAGATGAGAAAATGGTAAAATAAAGATTCAATGTAGTTTTAATTCAAAAATTTAATTCAAAAAAATGACTTCTGGCATGTTGTTTGTAGCCATAATAAAGACAATATAAAACTACAAATATCAAGAAACAAAAGCAAATCAAAAGGCTTAAGGTACTTTTTAGCCCCTGAACTTACTGGAATGACCAAATAAGTTTCTGAACTTCAATTTTGACCAAGTGCACCGCTCAACTCCCAATATGGCCAAATCACCCCTTATATGGAATTAAAATAATATAAACAAGTTATATTAGCCCGTGTTGACGCTACGACGTTCTTTATTTTAGAGTGGTGCTTAATTAACTGATTGAATATGGATATTAATATAATCAATTATATAAGGGCCAAGAATATTTTTTGTTCTAGAGTGGTGCTTAATTGATTAATTGATTGAATTATATAAGGTTGCAGTAAAAATGCAATTTAAATGGATTAGTTTTAATTATGTCTCTGGCATAAATCTTTGTAAGCTAACTTTTTATACATGCAAAATTAAGATGGTCAAGAATATGTTTTTATTTGTAAGAAATAGGAAGTGCAAAGAGATAATAAAATATGTTGTTAATTGGATAATAATACTCACATTGAACAAAGGGTGGTTTTAATTCAGAAGGGGAAAAATATTGAACGGTCCATGTTGAAGGGATGGAGACGGAGAAGAAAGAGGAAAGAGGAAAGAGATATAAAGGTGAAAACGGAGGGGAGTGATGGAAAGGTTTGATTTTTGGCAAACCTGAAGATTGATCAGCACCGAGAAGTTGAAAGGAAGTAGCAACTGAGTTCGTGAGAGGAAAAAAGAAAATAGCGAGAGAAATATTAATTAAAAGTAATTAAGGGTTTAGGATTTAGAAGCAATTAATTAAAAGTTTTAAACATTAAATAAAAAAAATTAAGGAAGGGAAATGTGTAATTACAAAAAAGGGTAGAAGGAAAAGGAATGAGGGAAACTCATAGAGGGACTTTTTAGTCATCCGAAATGTGAGAAAAGACCAAAAATAGTCAAAAGGTGGCACCACACTAATCCTCAATTTGGCCTTTTAGTAATTTTCATGGTAGTTAAAAATAATATATAGTATATATATAATAAATAACATATTAATTTGTAATTATATAACATGAGATAAAAAAAAGCCATGCCAAAAAATTTTAAAAATTAAAAAAATTAAAAGATTTTTTTTAAAATGATAATTAATTAATTAGTGTTTGTTTTTATTTTGGATGGGATTTTTATCACGTGCTTCTGTTCACATGGGCCACACCATGTGACATTTTTATTCACATGGCATGCTGACGTGGCATATCCTAATGGTTCTATTAGAGTGTCATCCATATAAGGGGTGATTTGGCCAAATTTTGGAGTTTAGGGTTGTAATTGGTCAAAATTGAAGTTTAAGGGCCTATTTGGCCATTTGCAGTAAATTCAAAGGTCAAAAAGTACATTAAGCTCAAATAAAAAACATATAGCATTTTCTAACATTCCAATCCATATATATAGTCATGCAAACAAATGGTACCCGCTAAAAATGAGAAAATGAAAAGACATGAATTGATGACACTTTAAGTATTTATAAACATATTGTTGAGAGTTTTGTAGTTTGCTTGTGGTGGTCAAGGAACTAAATGGATGATTGTAAACAAAAATATCATTTTTGGCCAAATTTAAGGAAAATTTACTCAAAGAAGTTAGTGGAAGTAATGGTTATTAGATAGCAAAAATGTAGAGATGTTAAATGAACATCTATGTATACAGCTTTTTCAAAAATGGTTTGGATAAGCTTTATAGTGCATGGTTATGTGTATCGTTAGAGTTTGAACATACTTGGGATTTAAGTTCGTACCTATCATTTGCAAGTGGCATTGATTGAGTTGGTTGAGATTCTAAGAAGAACAAGATTGACATTTTGATAACTCGAAATGGAGTTTATGGATCAAGTAAAGTTGATATTAAGGACGTATTAGACAATCGTTTAAGAATATTGAAGAGTTAAGAAGATTGTAACACTTTTAACCTTTGGTTGAGATAAATAATTTACTTAACTTAGAATTTTATTAGATAATTAAAATGATGTGGTGGAGGAGCAAATTGAATTAAGCCAGAAGGTTTGAGCCAAATTGAAGGAAATGGAATTTATAGGGACAATAATACAATTTTTCCATTTGATATAAAATGAAGCCCATTTTTCTCTTTTCTTCTTCTCTCCGTGAAATGTTTTATTTTTTTAATTCTTCCTCTCTCTCTAACCGAAGCTTCTCACTCTCTCTCTAAAAAATATTTCACTCAATTTCCCCTCAAATTAAACATGCAAGTCTATGAGAGGAATCCCATTGCAAGCTCTTTCTCATGGCATAATTAGATTAGGAATTCATTGTGTTTATGGTGGGTTTTAAGCAAAGGTGGAAGCAAGGATTTCAGAAGTATAAATGGGCACTTGAAGGAGTAAGAAATTGTAAAATTCGGATTTTGGACGGCCGAGGCGCTGATCGAGACACCAGTTAGGCTCACTGTGGATTCACTTTGGGGGGATACGAATCCCCTGAACTGTGAGTGGGCTATTCTCAACGGAGAACCCGTTGAGCAAATGTTTTATTACTGTTTTTTAAATAAATGCTTTCTAAAATGTTTTGATAAATGTTTTGGGTGCATAAATAACCGGTTTTGTTTTAAAGAACTTGTTCAAGTATACGGTGACTTATGGGACATAGCCCCTGGAGTATGTATGGCTTGTTGGTGGAGCGTCTCGGAAGCGACCCAGCGCTGGTGTGTTTGTTTTAACGGACCATGACTTTCATTTCGAATCCACATGGTTCGTAGCTCCAGGCCCGACACATTATATTTATTCATTTACCGGTTCAGCGTGTGCATTGGAGACCTAAATTGGGTATGCTGAAACCACCACGCAATACCGAACCCAAGCTAACGTCAGGGGAACGGGCTTGTTTGGAAAATAAGAAAAATGATGTTTTTACAAATTAATTGATGTTGACGGAAATGCCCCTGACGGTTCCGGAGGTTGACTCGGGCTCAAATCACTCTAGATAGGTTTTATTGGCAGTCCATTTGTTTTATGAAAATGATAAATGATTTTATGTACTTGTTTTATTGCTAACCATGATTTTATAAGTTGGTTTTCTAATCTGTTTTGGTTGTGAGTGCACCCCACCCTCTTTTGATCCTTTTTTTAGGGTGGCTCACTCACTAGGTACATTCGTGTACTTACCCCTCGATTCTTGTTGTGATTTCAGGGTAGTTAGGACTCAACGCACTCTTGGGCGGTCGAGTCGGTGGCGTAGGCTGTTATCACTGCTCTTAGAGGTACTTCTCACTATGTGATGGGTCCCACTGGCATTGTCTCTGTTAATTGTCATTCATCGTGCCTTGTTTCTTGATTACTAACTCACTATTTGAATTTGACTTGGTTTCCGATTTATCTGAATACTTTTATTATTTCGTTTTTGACAGTTCCGCTTTTACTCTGATTTAAAAACTTGAGAATTTGAAATTTATTTTATCTTCCCCTTTTTATTTTTTTTGATCTTGTATCAACGCTTCGCGATACCTTGGATACGTGTGACGCGCGGCACGTAGTTCAAGGAGACGCGGCGGTTGTTCACGCTCGACTTCCG
This sequence comes from Corchorus capsularis, assembly GCA_001974805.1. Classification (NCBI taxonomy): domain Eukaryota; kingdom Viridiplantae; phylum Streptophyta; class Magnoliopsida; order Malvales; family Malvaceae; genus Corchorus; species Corchorus capsularis. The sequence continues at coordinate 22,457 of AWWV01014269.1, forward strand.
GGTCGGGACGTGACATGCAGTCCCTTGTTGGTATTCTTCCTTGGGATAAAATTAGAGAAATTTGTGATGTTCCACTTCCTAGATTGGGGCATAGACACGATGTGAAGTATTGGGCAGGGGAGGGTTTAGGTATGTTTTCGACGAGCTCGACTTATGGTTTGCTAGTGGAGGTGCGTGTAAATCCAGGAGCTGATTTCTCTTGGCTTTGGAAGGTACCGTCAATTGAACGGGTACGTTTGTTCTTGTGGTTGCTGTTTTTGGATAAACTAAATACTAATGTCATGAGAGTTCAGAAAGGTATGAGTAGTAGTGCTGTGTGTCCTCGTTGTTCTGTTTTGGATGAGTCTACGTTGCATTTGTTTCGAGACTGCCCCTTTGCTAGAGACATTTGGTTGTGTTGGCAGGGGATTGGTTTGGATCTTTCTTCTTCTTTTTCTGTCTCGTTGAGCGAATGGCTGAGGAAGAATTTGCATTGCAATGATTTGATTTGTGATTCTGTTCCTTGGTCATCTCAATTTGCAATGACAATTTGGTTTATTTGGAAGAGTAGGAATGCTTTGATTTTTCAACAAACACATGATCACCCTTTAAAGACTTGGTTCTGTTGTTAGTAATCGTGGAACTCTTGTGAAATGGGAACCTCCACAAGCTGGGTACTTCAAGCTTAATACTGATGGTGCTTGTAAACTCCCCTCTAGTTCGACTTCCGCCGGTGGATTAATTAGAGGGTCATTTGGAGAATGGTTAGTGGGCTTTTCAACTAACATTGGTGTAGCTGATAGCCTTATGGCTGAATTATGGGGTCTCCGAGAGCGCCTTCTGCTGGCTAAACAAGAACAACTTTGGCCTTTGATTGTAGAGTTGGATGCCTCCATGCATGGTTGTTCACTTGGTGAAGCATGGTGTTGCGATGTCTAATCCTTATTCAGTTTTAGTTAGTGAAGTGATGACTATAATTGAGGAAGGGTGGGTACGGGAAGTTCGACATGTCTCCAGGGAGAGGAATCGTTGTGCTGACTTCTTGGCCAATTTGGTTAACTCTAATCAGTTGGGAACTTCTGTCTTCTGGGAACCCCCTGCTGGTCTTGCTTGGCTGGTAGAACAGGATATTGATGGACCTCCGATTGTGAGAAGCTAGTTGCTGCTGCTACGTCTTATGTATTGAAAAAAAAAAAAAAAATTTGTTATGCATTTGATTTGTAGTATCAAAATATCGGCTATATATACATTTGTTATGCATAAGGAGATTTATATTTATAATCCATGGTTAAAGTTTAAGGAAAGTATAGAAATTGAATAAAGCAATAAAAAGAAAAAAAAAAGGAACTTATGGCGTGAAACTTATTTTTGTCGAAAGAGCTTTTTTTTTTTTTTGAAAATGGTTGGAAGAGGTTTTAATATTTTTCATTTTTTGGTATCCCATCCGGAATCCAGGGCACTAATCCGGATCCGACCTGCGTTGCGCACCTAGTTATGGTGGGTGAGTCTCCCAACATGGGCAGCTGTGTATGCAAGGTCTCGAACCTGAGACCTGTTTAAGCTGGAACAAGCCGCTTACCACTTGATCCAACCCCTTGTTGGTGAAGAGGTTTTAAAATAAAAAAAAAAAGCCTTTAATCGGTGTTATAATTACCATGAAAATCTATCATTAAAAGTTTATGGCATATTAGTGCTTAAAAAAAATAGCACCATATGGTGTAGTTTTTCAATTTGATGCAGTTACGTTTTTTTTTCCTTAAAAAATTAAACAGATTTATGATTAAAATGATATTTTATTTTACATGGCTACGTTTTTTTTATGTCTTACATAATTGTAGCAAAATTTCCTTAAAAAATTCAACAAAATCTTATAATTAAAAAGATATTATATTACATATTAACCCGTAATAATAAAACTAAAATTTAAAACTATAAAAGGTATTATAGATATTTCAAATTAAGGTTTTTGAAGTTTAGACTTTTTTTTGGGTGAAATTTGAAATTTAGCCTTATATAGTATAAAGATAAAGATAAGATATGTATGAAATATGATGGATTTTTTTTTTTCTTTTTTGCTACATAAGAACCAGAAACTAAATAAAGTGACTAAGTCATAGCGTGCCAAGCCTGTGAATACAATTTGGAGAGCCTTAGTAAGGCTACCTGGTTAGGCCTAGCCCAGAAGCTTCGTGTGCCCTTGTAGACACCCATTTTTGTCCTATATCCTTCAATTTAAATCAATTTATTTCTTAATTAGCTATTAGGGTCGCATAAGGGCATTTTGGTCATTTTTCATGTTCAGGGGCATTTTGGTCATTTTTGCATTTAGGGGGTATTTTGGTCTTAAGTTCACTTTTAGTTTATATTAGCTAATTCATTGTAAGTCATGTAGATTGCATTTGAAAAACCCAAAGATTCCTAAATGTGCGTCTTTGGCATTTTTTTTGCACATTTTCATTTAGTAATTTAGCATTGTTGCATTTTTAATCATGTAGCTTAAGCTCATTTTAGTTCATTGATCAATTAACCCTCAATTTGGCAATTAGTAGGACATTATATAAGTTGGATTTGCATTTTCGCTTTTGAATTTCATGGGATATTAATGAAATAATAAAAGGCCAAAAAGAATCGGAAATTGCAAAATAAAAAGGGAATGTAAGTGGTTTGTTAATCCATTTGCATTTTTGTTTCCAGGATTTAGCTTTACATACATGTCTCCCTTAGAAACACATAAAAACACCAAAAAGAAGTTACATCCTCATTTCGCATTTTTACAACTATTTGAAAGTTTAGAAAAACAAGAGTCATTCCCTTGGAGATTTCCTTCGCCTCTTGGTTCCTTACTTCCAGTTCCTACTCCTGGGATCAAGACTCTTACTAGAATGAGCACCAAAGGGGTCCCAAAAGTGGTGGTTTCACAGCCTGCTGATGTAAAAGCAAGATCAAGTCAGTAAGTAATTCAGTCAAGATCACCAATCATTACCCATCAGTCCAGCAAAAGGAGTTGTCTATAAGGTAGAAAAAGCATAACAATAATGACTCCAAGACACACTTCATGAAGTATTAGGAAAAGGAAGAGGCAGGGAGCAAGAAGAGGAGGTATCCGTTTTGACACATACAGGTTCTTATTCCAGTTGCACCTCACATTTATTTGCACATGTCATCACATTTTGCATTTTTGCACCATATTAGGTAGTTTGCACCTCACACTTATTCCTTCGCCTCTTGATTCCTTACTTCCAGTTCCTACTCCTGGGATCAAGACTCTTACTAGAATGAGCACCAAAAGGGTCCCAAAAGTGGTGGTTTCACAGCCTGCTGATGTAAAAGCAAGATCAAGTCAGTAAGTAATTCAGTCAAGATCACCAATCATCACCCATCAGTCCAGCAAAATGAGTTGTCTATAAGGTAGAAAAAGCATAGCAAGAATGACTCCAAGACACACTTCATGAAGTATTAGGAAAAGGAAGAGGCAGGGAGGAAGAAGAGGAGGTATCCGTTTTGACACATACAGGCTCTTATTCCAGTTGCACCTCACATTTATTCGCACATGTCATCACATTTTGCATTTTTGCACCATATTAGGTAGTTTGCATTTTAGCAAGACGTTAGACATTTTCACAGCATGGTTTTAAGCCATGCCCAACAGCCATATAGTTCAGTCATGATTAACATGCATTATGAAATTTAGGTATAGGAATTAGTCAAAAACATAAAGCATTTTAAGGCAAAACATAGACAGCTTAGTTGAGGGATTTTTCAGTCCCGAAAGGATGCATTCCAAACTAGTCACATCCATTTCATAGTTTCATTTAACTATTAATGAATTCAGTAGCCTTTGACACACACTGTAATCTGCATTCTTAGAAAGATCACCACTACATTTTAAAAGATTTCATTGGCATTCTTAGATTGGACTTAGCAGTTAGCCTACATTGCAAAATTCAAGCATAAGCATCCAATACAATTTCCCTTAACAAACATGTGAAAAAGAGCAATTCCACAGGCAAGCCTCATCTCAAGCATCTCACAACAAAGCCATATATCAAGGTCAACAAGACAATTGAGCAAGCTATAACGGAGTGAGATAAAAAAGACAATGCAGTAAAATGCAGCAGGTTCATGCAAAGCCCAACCATTTTTCATATTAAGAAAATATTGCAAAATAAGAATGAAATATCCCTGAATTTTAGGGATGACTCACCTCAAGTCAAGCTCACTTCATCGCTTCAATCTTAACCCTTCCCTCTTCCTGCTGACAGAAGGAGACAAAAAAAAGCTGTTAGAAATAAATCGAAAGGAAAATTACAGCTAGCTGAAAAAAAAAAAAAGAGGAATGGATTGAACAGGAGGATTCTCTCACTACACTCGGTCTCTCCCTCTCTCGAAGCATCCTCACAAGAATTCTCTGGATTCTCTCTTCACTTCTCTCTCATCCTCCGAATGCACTAATTTCATCTCCCTGAAATCTCTTTCTAGTTACCTCTCTCTCCCTAACAGAGGACTCTTTTCCCTCACCTCGGAAGGAAATCTTTCCTCTCAATATACACACACCTCTATCTCATCTTCCTCTGGAACGAAAAACTCTTTCTTTGACTACTCTCCATCGAAAAAAAAGGGATTTCTCCTTCTCCTCACACACTGAAAAAATAGGGGATTGAGGGAAACAATCGGGGATTTCTCTCTCGAATAAACTCTCTCTTCAACCTCTCAAACGAACGAACTCTCTCCTTTGTACTCTTTTAGGATTCGTAATCCCTCTCCCTCCAATAAATTTTTCTTCGTTTGTAAAAAGACCTAGGTTTCATGAGATGTAGATTTGGGGGTTTGTCAAAATGGAGGGATCTCTCATAATTGACGAGGCTAAGACGAAGCTTAAGGTTCGAAAGGGTGAAAGGGTGAAAGGGCGAAAGGGTGAAGTTTTTGTGGAGATTAGGGTTTTGATTTGTTGGAAGCCTTAAGCTTTGTGTTGCGGTTTGCTCAAAGGGTGGAAAGCATCGAGCTTTAAGAGGTTAGCGACTGAGGATTTATTTCCGGGCTTCAGCAAGAGTTGCAGAGGTTGATAGCTAGGGTTAAGTGAAGAAGGAGCGGCGAGTCAGGGAAGAAGAAGAAAATAGAAGAAAAAGAAGAAACTTTTGGCTAAAAGGAGACCCCTTTATTCAAAACGACGACGTCCTGAACAGGTAATCTTTCTTTTCCTTTCAATTTACTCCCCTGTGAAATCAATTCATGCGATTCAGGGCCTGTTTGTTAATTTCGCTTCTAATTTCATGAGTGATGAAGTCAATTTTATTTGTCTCATATGTGCTCATGTGGTTAAGATGATGGTTTGTTGATTAAGAGTAGTGATTTAGCTAAAAGTAGCTAAAAATTTTGTCTTTAATTAGTAAGTCATAATAGTTTAGATCTAGCCTGCATTAGTGATTTATTTTGTGAGAAATCATGTCAAGAATTAGGTTTTTAGAATCAATCTTAAAATTGAAGCCTTTGGTCTAATGGTTTGATTCTTTTAAGTTCTTATTAATTCAAAGATAATACTTTGATTCCATCTTGAGTTCATTTTAATTAGAAAGATCAAATTTTTAGTTCAAAGTTTAGATTTTTAAACTAAAATTAGTTTGGAAATTTGGGTGTTAAACCATTTTTGAGCTAATTTTAATTTGAAAACCATAATTTTGTGTTAAAAGTTTGACCTTTTAAATTGAAATTAATTTAGAATAGGGATTGATGAATTTATTTGGATTAATGTTGACTTAAAAATTAAATCTTTGATTAGGATTTTATTCCTTTTTAGATTGGAGTTAATTGATTGATTATTTTAGATTTCTCAGGATAAGTTCACTTAATTTGGTTTCTAATTTTAGATTTATTGATGCACATTTGTCTTTGATTCGTCTTCTTTGCCCTTGAAATTTACTGATCATTTTTCTTAGTGTGCAGAGAAATCCCCAGAATTGTCCATTTGGCCCTTAGTTTTTAATTTATTTATTTATCTATTTATTTTGGGATTTGTAATAATTTAGTAATTTAGTAGATAAGTAAAGTAGCCTACAATCACATGCATATCATGTTTAATTGCCATTAATTATAACTGTTGCATTTCATGCCACCATTATCTGTCTCGACTAATAAAGGGGTGTTTTTAGCTACGACGGGCAAATTCCGGGTAAAGGTGCAATGGCACGACCTTTCGGGACTTCGCCCCGAGATTGATTGGCTTTCACGAATATCACTGGAGGGCCGGGCTAGGTTCGTGAAGGCCAATTCAAGTAAATTCCTTTTTATTAATCAACTAATAAAATCGGACCTTGCATTCATCATTCCATACATGCATTAGTTAATATTTAGATCAAGATTTGAAGAAAAAGCAAAAAAAGAAGAAAGGAAAAGAAAATTGGAAAAAATGGAAAAATCAGAAAATTAAAAGATGTAATAAAAGAGCTTTTCAGAAATGTTTTCAAAAACCATGTTCTCTTATTCTGTTTTCAAAAGTAATTAAAGGGGTAATCAAAGAGTTTTTCAAGGTAAGCATTTTCAAAGAAAGAACGTTTTTTTAATTTAAGCAAATCCAAAGGAAGACTTTTGGAAAATAATAAAATTGGTCAAGTTTTGAAAAAAGCAAAAAAAGAATAAAAGATTTTATCACAGCATTTTCAAAAAAAAATTTTTCGAACAGAAAAAGATCAACAAGAGAACAGACAGTGAAAGATAATCAAAATAGAATTGTTCGACGACAGTTCGATCACATTCTTCTTGTCCTCGACATTTGATTTGAAAAATGATTTTATTTTTCCTTTATAACCCTTTTGAGTAAGAATTAAGAAAAAACAACATTTAATATTAAACCCATCAGATTTAGATTAAACTAGAGGTACCGTCATTTGACGGGCGTTGTGGGGGTGCTAATCCTTCCCCACATGTAACCGACTCCCGAACTTGGGCTTTGGTTCGCAGACCATGGTTTTAGACTTATTGTGTCCGTCGTCAAGCATGGTCCATTAGGTCTAAGAATTGTAGGTGGCTAATCACACCTAGTCAAAAAAGATTAGTGGCGACTCCTTCTTTTTCCAAAGTCGTTTCGGTAGGGTCCCCCGGACCTGGACGTTTCGACAGCTTGGCGACTCCACTGAGGACATTAGAGAGTCAGGCCTCATTTAGTCTAATCAAGATCTAGGGTTAAATAAAATGGTTGCTTGTTTTTCTTTTTTGTTGTGTTTGCATCTTTACCGCTTTCCATGTATATATCTGTTTGCTTCACCCCTGTCTTGTGTTGTTTCTCCTGTTTTCTGTTCTGGTTAGTTACTAGGTCTGCCAGGTTTAGTTTTAGGGTAATGGTAAGTTGTTCCTTCACACACTTCACATAGATTGCATTTTGCATTCGCATTTTTGCCACCTTGATTAGATTTTGGGAGGTATAATAAGCGTGCCTTCGTGGGACCAACCAGGTCCCCGTACAGGTTGTACGAAAAACCTCCACCCAATGAGACTTTGCCGAGTCAAAATTAGGAACCTTCTAGGTGTGAGTGGACCAAGCCAGCATATGAGTTGGTACACATAAGGAACACCTCTTACCTTTACTTCTCGGTTTTCAAAAATAAGGACCGTAGAGAGAGTAAACCCTTTTACTCTCAGTAAATGGACCAACTTGCCCCAAAGAACTCACAGTCTGAGTGTTTTTCAGTGAAAATATTTTGATCAAAAAAAGAAGGGGCATGTTTTCTCTTTTCGATTTTCTGGTACTTGTTCAAGTTTATCTTCAGTTACTGACTCCTTTTTGTTTTTGTTTTCAGGTTCAGATGCATCCACATAATTCTTTTGTTTTGCAGGTTGCATTGTGCATCCATATGCATTTTACATCTTCAAAAGCATAATCGATCATGCATGCTCATGCATCTGCTCATCATCATAGTTTGACATGTCATGCATCTTTTCTATTTATCCATCAGCATGAGACTTTGAATGCCACGTCATTTGCATTTTGCATTTCCATGCACAGTTACAGAGTCGTAGAATTGTTAGGTCATCTACTTTTATATATGATCATGCATGCATTATGCATTAGTCAATCACTTGTATATATGGCATATCTATCATGCATCGTCATTAGTACTTGTTATTAGATGCACTTCATACATATAGATTCTTCATGTAGATCACTTGCAAATATTACTTGTTTTCTACTAGTTTTGTTGGAGTCTAACATTGTCAGGAAGCATGGGAGGTTCGTTGAAAACTGGAGTGTCCCACTTGAAGCTGAGTCGGACGTTGGCCAAGATGAGAATGAGAAAATGGGTGACCTAGCGAAGCACGTTGTCAATCTGACGGTAGGGGATGGAGGTTTAGAGTGGGGGGCAAAAACCTTCCTTCCTTAGTACTTCAAAAGTAGCCGGGTCATGCCAGTATACTCGCTCTCGCTCTAACAGATGGCCAGTTAGTAGAGGACTCCAGGATTCCAGGGCAGAAAAGTTGAAGACAACATCAAAAGATTATATCTTGAGTAGTAGGAGGTCACATGGCTCAGTCACAAAGGGGCATCGGGAGCCCACCAGAGGGGGAATTTCTGAAACTTTGGAGCATATCTTACGCATGCATGACATTAGCATAGCATTTTGGCTTAATTATTGAATTTAGAAACTTCATCATGTAGGATTGCATTAGTAGTGGTTAAAGTTGCATTTCCATTGCAAAGATTTTGGCTTAATAAAACAAAGCTCAATTGTTTAAAAAAGAATAAAACTTGCAGAGTAATGAGATCACAACTTAAAGACAATCCTCAAAAGCGCCCAGCAAGGGGCAAAAATTCTTCCTCTAGGCGACGACCAAAGGAATGATATGTTTTTCAAGGAAAAAATGTCTTTTCAATAAAAGGGTTGGGAATAAGAAAAAGTTTTTGGAAATCAAACCAATCGCTAAAAAAAATCATCATGAGTTCGTAGTTAAATAATTTTGCCTGTTTGAACTGAATTTGTCTTTATGCAATGCACATTTCAGGCCCACGTTCTTGTCTCATATCCTTTTGATTTCTTTTTTCTTGTCTCATATTCTATTGATTCTTTATTCTTATCCCGTTCGAATATCATTCTTGTACATATATAGTATTTCAGGCCAAATGATGATGAATGCAAAGACGCTCCAGACAAACTTGGATTTGATTTTGAGAAGCCTGTCTGTGTTGATGAGCTAAACTATGAAGACATTGAGGATCAGACCTTACTCCCAGACCTTTTGAGACTGGTAGAACATGAGGAAAAGCAGATACTGCCATATAAGGAACTCACTGAATTGATTAATTTGCGACATAAGAAGAACCTAGGGGACTCAAAATTGGTACTACATTATCAGAGAGGGAAACACAAGAGTTGATAGATTTGTTGAAAGAATATGCTGATGTGTTCGCATGGTCATACCAGAACATGCCGAGGTTAGATTCGGAAGTTGCGGTGCCTAAGCTACCTATCAGACCAAAATGTAAGCCAGTTCAACAGAAATTGAGAAGGATGAAGTCGGGTATGTTGTTAAAGATTAAGGAAGAAGTCAAGAAGCGGCTTGATTCTTGGAAGAAGCTAAATATCCAGAGTGGCAAGCAAATATAGTCCCGGTACCGAAGAAGGATGGAAAGGTGAGAATGTGTGTGGACTATCGAGACTTGAGCCGAGCTAGCCCGAAGGATAATTTTCCTCTGCCTCATATTGATATTCAAGTATATAACACTGCTGGATATTCATTGTTCTCATTCATAGATGAATTTTCTGGACACAATCAGATTAAGATGGCGCCAGAGCCCAGAGAAAAGACTGCGTTTGTCATGGCATGGGGAGTGTTTTGTTACAAAGTCATGCCGTTTGGATTTAAGAATGCCGGGGCAATGTATCAAAGAGCCATGGTGAACCTTTTCCATGATATGACACACAAAGAGATTGAAGTATATGTTGATGATATGATTGCTAAAGCTCGGTCAGTGGAAGAACATTTGGTGAATTTCAGCTTAAGCTCAACCCAACAAAATGTACTTTTGGGGGCCACTTCAGGGAAATTGCTCGGATTCGTGGTTAGTGAAAAAGGGATTGAGGTAGACCCAAACAAAGTGAAAGCCATCCAAAATTTGCCCCCACCGAAGAATCAAAAAGAAGTTAGAAGATTTTTGGGTAGATTGAATTACATTGCTCGCTTCATTTCTCAGCTAACAGTTATTTCCCAGCACATGTGATGAATGTAGAAGATGAAGTAGATGGGAACCCATGGCATTTTGATATCCTCCAGTACATCAAGTACCAAAGGTATTCATGACATGCAACATAAAATGGCGAAAGGGTAATTCGAAGAATGGCGACCGACTATCTCCTAGAAGGGAACATGTTATACAAGGAAAGTCGTGACCAAGCATTGCTTAGATGTGTGGGTTCAGCAGAAGCCAAAAAGATTATAGAGGAAGTGCACAATGGTTCATGTGGGAGTCATGCCAGTGGGCACAAGATGATGAGGCAGATTATGAGAGCAGGTTATTATTGGTTGACATTGGAAACCGATTGCATCAAAGATGTTAGAAGATGTCATGAGTGTCAGATTTACGTAGACCAAATTCAGGTTCTTCCGAATCCATTACATGTAATGTCAGCTTCATGGCCTTTCTCAATGTGGGGAATGGATGTGATTGGAGTCATTAACCCCAAGGCTTCGGACTGACTTAAATTCATATTGTCGACAATTGATTACTTTACAAAGTGGGTTGAAGCAGCTTCTTATGCAAGTGTTACTCAAGCGGTGATCACCAAGTTCATTAAAAAAGAGAGCATCTACCGATATAGGTTACCAGAGAGAATTATTATTGATAATGCATTTAACTTGAACCAAGGATTGGTAGAAGAAACGTGCAAACAGTTCAAGATTGTGCATAGCAACTCGACGGTTTACAGACCCAAAATGAATGGTGCAGTAGAAGCAGCCAATAAGAACATCAGGAAGATTGTGGGGAAGATGACTGAGACATATAAGGATTGCATGAGAAACTTCCTTTCACCCTTCACGCTTATCAGACTTGTGTCAGAACCTCAACTGGGGCAACTCCGTACTCTTTGATATACGGAATGGAAGCAATAGTACCAATTGAAGCAGAAATATCGTCCATACGGGTATATCGAGAAACTAAGTTAGAGGAGGCTGAATGGGTTCAAGAGAGATATGACCAGCTCAATTTGATTGATGAGAAAAGATTAGCAGCTTTGTGCCATGGTCAGACGTATCAAAAGGGGATGGAGCGGGCATTTAATAAGGAAATACGCCGGAGAGAGTTCAAGGAAGGAGATTTGGTGCTGAAGAAGATCATACCAAAACAATGGGAGCCAAGGGGCAAGTGGGCACCGGATTGGGAAGGCCCATTTGTGATGAAGAAAGCATTTTCCGGTAGAGCATTAATTTTACAAGAGATGGATGGCGAATAGTTTCCAAGACCTATCAATTCTGATGCAGTTAAAAACTACCATGTCTGAAAACAAATAATAATAAAAATAAAAAAATAAAACTGGGCCTAAAAAAGAAAGAGGTCGCAAAAAGAAAAAGAAACAAAAAACTGGGCCTAAAAAAGAAAGAGGTCGCAAAAAGAAAGAAAAACAAATAAAAGGAGGGGTCCAAGCTGAAAACCCGCAAAGGGCGGCTTGGGTCCATTGGGGGTCGCTTGAGTTGAAAACCCGAAAAGGGCGGCTCAAGCGAAGGATGGAAAAAGGAGAAACTTGAGCTGAAAACCCGAAAAGGGCGGCTTAAGAATTTGAAGAAAGCGAACTAGCAGTAGATGGATACCAAATTATCTCTTAAGGTCAAAATAGGACAGGGCATGATCCAGACTGAGTGGGTGCCATCAAGTACGGCAGGTTTCTCTCGAAAACTCCAATGGTCCTGTCATCATATCGTCGTCGGAGTATTCATCATTACGAGGCGCTACCTTTCTATGCTTTCTTTTCTTTTGAATATGAGATTTCCTTGATTAAATAGTTCTACTTTTATCAGATTTTTGTACATACTGCAGTATTGATGCAAATCTTGTGTTTCATTCTTTGATCGCGTGGGCCTGACATACGGCGTAGCATGTCATAAAAAATCATAAGTGGTATAACATTTCATCTTGACAAAAAGGGGTGAAATCCATTGAAGAAGATATTCTAGCCTCACAACGTATCAAGACAAGCTTTTTCAATAATTGTCTTCAAATCCTTTTGGAACCATACTTCTCTTCAAAACTACTGTTGATAAAAACCATCTTTGAGACAAATAACAAATTGAGAATGTTTTAAAAATTTATTTTGTCAAAATATTTGCATTCCATTTGTGAGCCTAGAAGGAAGATTAAATCAGGGATGTCAAACGAGAAAGTCTTACAAGTGGTGGTCACTAGTTTCGAAAATAGTTTAACATGCTGGGGGGCATATCTAGCCAAATATTGAGATATTGTCAGAGGAAAATGGGGCATTAAGATCATATTGTAACCATGACACGTTTCAAGAAGTTTAAGTTGCATGTTCAACATATTTCAAACTTTGACTTCTAAAGAGTTTGTTGCAGGGAGATAAGGAAGTTGATCCTTGGAGCAAGGGGCAGTGGAATCCCAATCGTTCATGGAACATCTAAAGCAAGGAAGCTCGTCAAAAGGCATCAGATAAAATGAGGGAATTCAACATGTTTTCACCCTCTTTAGTTGGTTTCAACATGTTTTCACCCTCTTTAGTTGGTACATCTTTTCAGCATACATGTACATTCAGGCATACAAGCACACATCAGAACATTCCATCATCATTCATAATAGGAATTTGCAAGATAAGGAGTCAAGTTCATTATAAGAGCAGAAAGAGGAACTCAGAGTCATTAAGAAGAAGACGTTCGGGGCATGTTTGGAAATAGAAGAACTCTGAAACGTTGGAAAAGAAGTCGTTGGGGCACTTTAGAATGAGGAAGATGAAAGTTAAGATCTTAACATAGAAGTCACCAGAAATTGCAGCTTTGTAGACACATCAGACAAATTGGGAGCAAAAAAATGGGTTAAGAAGAAACAAAAGAAAGTTCAAGAAAAGAAGAGGAAAGAAGAGGAAGGAGACAGAGCCAGGTGTCGAAACGTTCGGGTCTGGGGAACCTGCCGAAACGACTTTGGAAAAGAGGAGTCGCTACTAATCTTTTTTCTAAGGTGTGATTAGCCACCTAATGACCTCCTAAGCCTAGTTAAATCCATAGCTCGGCAATGGACCCACTAAACCTAAAGTCCGGTCTTCCAACCTAAATCTAGGTCCGGGAGTATGTTACATTTAGGGAAGGTTCGGCACCCCCAAATGCCCATCAAAATGACGGTACCTCTAGTCTAAACTAAAATCTAGTGGGTCTAAATAAAAAGGGTTGCTTTTACCCTAATCTTGATTATTAATCAAAAGTGTTATAAAAGAAAAGAAAAATCATTTTTAAATCAAGTTTAAGTGTCGAGAGTTTTGAAGAATACAATCGAACGACCGTCGATTGATCCTTCTTTCAACTCTCTTTCACTGTTTGTTCTCTTGTTGGATCTCCCACACCGGGAAGAGATTTTGAAAATGTTGTGACAAAACTTTTTTTTTCAATTTTTATTTTTTAAGGAAAACCACTTAATTAATCTGCCAAAACTCTTGTTATTTGGAAAAAGCTCACCCTTAAAATTAAAGTTTTAATTTTCGAATTAAGATTAGCTAAAAAAGATTTGATAATTTACTTCTGAATTAATTTTAATCTAATAGTCAAATGTTTAAACCAAAGACTTAACTTTTCAAATTAAAATTAATCCAAAAGGATTTACTGATCAATTTCCAAACTAATCTTAATCCTAAAATCGAAACTTTAATTCAAAGGGTTTACTTTTTATTAATCAACTTTGAAAATGCTTACCTTGAAAACTAAAAGATTGTCAATTCCTAATTTTTTGAAAACGGAATAAGAGAACATAATTAAGAAAAAACAATTTCGAAAACCCATTTTTATTACCTCTTTTGATTTTCTGATTTTTCATTTTTTTTCATTATTCTCTTTTCTTCTTCTTTTTTACATTTTCTTTTAAACTTTGATCTAAATATAAACAACATAAATACCACTTTGCACCCTTAAGTTTGTACGGACTGCCACTTTGCCCCCAACTTTTTTATTTTGACCAAAACGCACTCTAAAGTTTTATTTTTGTGCCACTCTGCACCCTTTGTCCGGTAGGACAAAACAAATCGATCGCGGCGTCCGACGTGGCATGCCATGTGGACAAAAAATGACACGTGGCATGTATCCTTTTGTGCACGTGGCATGCCACGTGCCATTTTTGAAACATGTAGCATGCCACGTGTCACTTTTTGGTACACGTGGCGTGACATGTATCACTTTTTGGTACATGTGGCACGACTTTTTGGTACATGTGGAGTGCCACATGTCACTTTTTGGTACACGTGGCGTGCCACGTCGGACACCGTGATAGAATCGTTTGTCCTACCATGACGGAGGGTGCAAAGTGGCACAAAAATAAAACTTTAGGGTGTGTTTTGGTCAAAATATAAAAGTTGGGGGCAAAGTGGCAGTCCGTACAAACCTAAGGGTGCAAAGTGACATTTATGCCAAATATAAACTAATGCATGTATGAAATGATGAATGCAAAGTCCAGTTTATTAAAGTTAACTCACGTAACCTGGGTTATTGAAAGCCCTTCCCGGGATATATGCTCGGAACCCCGACGCATCCCGAGAAGAACCGTCTCATCCTCGGAGACATTCAGTGGCCCCGAATCTTTGATCACTCACTGAATGCCCCTTCTTCGGAAGGGTTACGGTTGTCAACTAAATTAAGGTGGTATGGAATGCAAGCAGTTATAATCAACTGAAAATAAACGTGGCATGAATGTGTCTACTTTCTACTTCTAATTACTAAATTATTACAAATCCCAAAGATTAATGAAATTAAATAAATTAAAAGCTAAGGGCCAAACTGGACAATTCTAGGGACTTTTCTGCACACTAAAGAAAACAATTAGCAAAGTTCAGTAATCAAAAAGCACAAATTGATAACATGAATCAAACATCCAATTTGCATAATTCTAATATAAATTCTAAGGTTAAGGATCTAATTAGGCATCGAAGCAAGTAACATGAGCTCAATAAGACCAAATCACCACATCAAGGACTTAATTGAACAAAGGGTAAACTAACGGTCTCTAAAAGAGCAAGAACACACATTATGGCCCTCATAAGAACTAAATTAGACTTTCTATTTAAACCAACCTAAAAATCAAATCTTTAAATTAAAGTTTTAATTTTTAAGTTGGGATTAATTCGAAAAGTTCATCAACCTCCCTCTAAGCGAGCTTTAATAAAAAAAATAAGCTTTTAATTCAAAGTTTTGGCTTTTCAAATTAGAATTAGCTCATAATCATTCAATATTCCATTTCAAAGCTAACTTTAATTCAAAAAATCCAAACTTTGAGTTAGAGTCTTAATTTTCTAATCAAAGTTACCTCAAATAGAGATCAAAAATCCATTTTTTTTGAATTAATTCTAAAGAAAAAATCAAGCCTTTAAGTAAAAGATTTAATTTTTAAGTTCAAATTAACTACAAAAGGATTTTAAACAAAATCAAAGTCCCCAACATCAACATTCATCATTTCATCATTTTTTTTATATCCTTTAAAGCTTAATCTAAACTAACAATAAATTAACACTCAAAGGCAACAACTTTAACATGGTTTTCCTCTTAAAATTAACTAATTAGAATTTGAAGTCTGAATCTTCATGATATATCATTTTAAAGCTAAAACATGAATAAATCTAATCCATTTATTAACAAAGGAAAAGAAACAGGCCCTCAATTGACTAAGATAACAAACAGAAGCACCCAATTGAGATCAGCAAGAGAAATTTTTGATCATGAAGATTAGTTAAGATTATGAAGATTTTGAGCAATTTTTGATCAATTTGGAGAAATTACTGATTTTGGCCATTTTTAGCCCAATAGGCCCATTTGAGTCCATCCAGCTCTGAAGGAAGCCCGAATCATTGAAGATCCAAATCTGATTTCTCTAGGCCCACTTCGCATATCTTAAAGCCCAAAGAAGAGTTTCAAGCCCAATCAGCAATTATGATGCAGTAAATAATTGATGATGGAAAAATTCCAAGTCCTAGTCAAAGGAGAATTCACAAGTGCAGTTTTGTTAGAAAAATCATATCTTTTGATCCAGAGTTCAGAAAAATGCATATGATATACTGTTGGAAAATTGACTTCAAGATCTACAAATTTGCTTTTGATCTCAAGAGCTAATTCTGTTGAGAAGAATGTTGATTTTGCTCTTGAGGATTTTTGGACAGATTTGACCAACTATCCTAACGACTTAAGGAATCCTTAAACCGACTTTGCTTGGACGGGATTCGCAGCTGTAATTGATGATGTGGAGCACTTTAATTGACCATTGAAGATGCTTATTAATGATGATCTACTTCAACCAATCAAAACTCATTACTTGGAGACAAAGTTGATGTAATTCCTAGTTAGAATAGGACTAGAATTTAGATGTCTTTATTACCCTTGTTGCCGCCTCATCTAAGGGCTGGTATTGTTTATCATAAGGGTAGGATGTGTCTTAGGTTTGCCTATAAATACGCAAGATTATCTTAGAATTTGTCATAACGGATAATTGTAGAGAACTCATAGACAATTGGAGCTAGTCGACTAAGGAGATTTCTCTCCCTAGTTGTGTCAACATCTTTAGGGTTCCATACCCTTGTCGACATCATCTTCCTTTGTCTGTAAGTATGTCTCTCATGATTGCTTCAATCATGAGTGAATAGTTTTCTTTAATACTTTTCCCCTTTGAACCCTTGAGTTATGAATTAATTATTTTACACCTATGTTGAGATCTTGTGCTTTAATTCTATATCAATTGATTGATGAATTGATGATAATCTATTATGCATATGTCGACTTGTCTATGTATGTATGATTGGCTGGATTTGATTTGATGATTTAATCTCTTTGATAAACAAGTTTTCATGCTTAACGCTAGATTTGTTGTCAAGATTTTGGTTAATTGCTTGCTAGGAGTGCACGCCTAATTAAGTTGATTAATTGGATCTCTGCTAGATTAGATTTGGTGAATAGCTAGTAATTGAATCTAATTGTTAGTAGCATGATTTGATATATTCAATGAATACCTAGTAATTGAAGTATTAAATTGGGTTTTGAGTTGATCTTAAGTTGTGATGAATAACTAGTAATCATTAGCTTATGTTTGGTTTATCTATTGATCTTAATACTTTATTTGATTGCTTAAATTAGTGAATAACTAGTAACTAATTTGGTAATTGATAAAAGATGTTTGATTAGTGTCAATGGTCAAATTTGGGATAGCCAAGCCCATTTAAACACAAAAATCCCAATATTTTTTACCATAACAAAAAATACTAAAAATTCCATATTTTTCCTATTTTGATATTTTCACAAAATACCCACATTCATAAACCTTGGTAGAAACCCATCACATTGGTATTGGGCCATTAACACATCACACACATATAAAAAAGAGCCCAATACATCACATACACAAAAGTAGGCCCAATGCACCTCACACACACCAAAGGCCCAAACAAGACCCACATCACTCAAGTGGCCCAACGAATCACAAATAAGAGCCCAAGCTTATTACATTAGCACATAAGACAAGTCTTCCTCACGGCAGAGGAGTTTCCACCATCACATGGCAGCAGAAGCATCTGCAGTGCCGCTCAAGGGAAAGCCAAAGATGCCGCAGTAAAGATGCTGAGGGACGAATATAACCAAAAGGGAGTAATATTTGCTGATAACAAATTATTTTCAAATTTAATTACGGCGTCAAAGACTAATTACTGTAATAAAACACACTAACCATTTGATTTTGCAGAAAAACGTGGACCAAGACCACAAAGTGGGAAAACATTTTGAAGATATGGCTTGGAGACATTTGAAGGTGGGAATCTGCCAGAGGTTATTTTTGGAAGGGACAACTTGCTTGGAAGTTGCTCCCGGCTTCAAAGATAACGCTATGGCAACAAAGGGAAAGAATCTCCGCAGCGGTTGACTTGTTGCACTGCCGAGAATCTCAAATGCCAAAGATGAAGTTGACTCAACACCCGTAAAGGCAAAATAATTCAAAATGACAAACAGCAGATTTGTGCATAGACCCGATATAAAAGATGCCATGGTAGAGAGTTGGTGAGACCTCGGCGCGAATCATGGCTGTAGAGAGCACCGTACCGCAGTGGAGTGCCTATAGATAACCACGGTGTCAACTTCATCTTCAACAACTTGGATCTCCAGAGCTTTCTCTTGTTCGACACAACACTCCCAAATTACTTTCCTTTGATTTCTTCCCTTTAACAAGTGTTCCCACCTTCTTTCTTCAAGCCCCTTTTCCAAAATGTATTTCCCATTCAGTTGAAGTAAATTAATGCAATTTTTTCTTCTAATCACAACTTTCATATAGTGCTCTATCCTTGGAGAACGAAAAACAGAGGCATACAGAGTCTGGTTTTCCTTCCCCAAAAGCTTGATTCTGTGGTAGCAACCCTTCCACCGCAGTTCTCACAGTCATCGTAGTTGGGTTTTCCATAGTTTCTGTCGAATCGCATTTTTGTTATATTTCCCTCTAAAACCTAGCATTCACTTGAAAAAAGGAGTCGACCCAAACCCTTTGGAGCCGAGACCAGTATAGCCTCACACTTGCCGCGCAAAAGGATTCCCACAATTAGGAAAGTACTAATTGAATTTATAATTGATAATAGATTAGGATGAAGAAGAATAACTAGTATTCTGATTCCTTGCCAAAGACATGTTTATGGTGCTTAATAATTGATATGTTTTGATCTATGATCCATGGTGTATATAATTAATTTGTGCTTAAGTGGGGATAAGTGAGGAAGTATTATCTTTATCTTATTGTTTTCTATTCAATTGCTTTCGTGACAAACTCAATGGTTTTCTTTATAATCTGTTGCTTTTAATCTGTTTTCTTTCTTAGTTGTTTTGCTACAGTTAATTCAGATTGTTTCTTCTCTGTGGGATCGATCCTGACTTGCCCTATCTACCTGTTAGAAAGAGTTTGTTAGGTTTTTATTTTATAATTGTTTGACGACAGCAATCGCACACACACCCACCAAAATAGCCTTCCTTTCTTATAAATCTAACAAAAAAAACCATAAAAAAAGTTTGACCCTAAAACCAAAAATAGAAACTGAGTGGGATTTCATAAATTTGAAGGTAAAGCAAAATTATTTGGACTAAATTGCATATAAAAACTAAAGCGTATTCTACAATTTATAAATTAGAAATTAGGGGGTTTGGTTTTCAAGACAATTTTAGGTTAACTCGAATTGTCAAGGGTTAGATATATAAGGAAAATGATGCAATTGGCCAAAATTGAAATCCAGTGGCTTATGTGACCATTTCACTATCATTCTAGGTCTTCTTTGACCATATTCTGTCCACGTGGATATTGACGTGGTAACCTAACGGCCTATAATTGAGCCGACCATTCAAAATAAGGGTTTATTTGGCCAAACTAAAGGGTGCATGGCCAAAATTGAAATTCAAGAACTTATTTGACCATTGCACTATAATTCAAGGGCCTCAAATTCCATTAATCCCTATTACGAGGTCTGTTTGGCCCGGTTGTAGTTTCTAAAAAAGTGCTTTTCTAGTAGAGCTGATATAAAAGCGCTATACAAAGAAGTTAAAACAGTATTTGGCAAACATCATTCAAAAGCACTATATGATGTAGAAAGTTTTTTGGCAATAATAGTATAAAAGTACTGTGAAAAGAAAATTATGAAGAAAGGATATGTATTACACACACACATAAATATACATTTACATATATATATATATGATGTATTCTTAATTAAAATATTTACATATTTTTTTTTTGTTTCCCACCAAATCCAGGTGCGCGACCAGGGTCGAATCTGGATTAATATTTACATACTTTATAATGTTTATATATATGTTTGAAAAGTGTATTATAATTTTATTACATGTTAACAATTATATATGTGAATATATTAATATAAGTTATTTAATAATTAATTATAATCTAAATACTATAATACATAATTTATGAAATTATTATTTTATATATTATCACAAATTCATATTATTATTTTTATGTATAAGGTTCCAATAAATTAGTATCATATATAATTTAATTAAAATAAAAATTATAAAATAATAAGTTTAAGATCAATACAATAAAATTAAATAGAATTGAAAATAATAAACTAAAACTTTAATCTCATTAAAAATAAATTACAATTTTTTAATAAAAATAAAGTACGTATTTGATGATAAAAATGAAATAAAAAGTAAATAATACTTCCTATGTAAATAATAAAAAAATTAAAAAATGGTATAAGAAAAAAAAAATGAATGCAATTAACTACTTAAATAAGAGTAAAATGAAACAGGAAAAAAAAATTGCTACAAGTAAAAATTGCAAAAAAAAAAAGGGAAAGAAAGAAAATGGCAGGAAAAATAAAATCAAAAGATTCATTAACGAATTAAAAAAGAGAAAGAAAAAATGGAGCTACCCGCATAAGGCAATTTCAGCTTTTTCTAGAAAAGGTACAAATTGGAGCTTTGGTAGGAAGCTAATTTGAGCTTCCCTAATAAGCTGAAAATTAGAAAAGCAGAGTAACCAAATACCCAACTTGGACTTCTAGAGTAGATAAACAGTTTTAAAAGCTGGACTAAACACTCGTACAACAAAATATAAAATCTATTTATTTCTATACTTAACTTGTATAAAAAAAATATATGGGTTGAATCCCCAAATTTGACAAAGTTGGATATTAACAGTATCTCGAGCAATATTCTTCAAGCAATGCATGCGCCCTCAAGTTACAACATTTACCAAAAACTCTATTGTTCCGCTCACACCAAACAAAGTAAATGGTTACATTCCAAGTCAGTCGCACAAGGTCAAAAGAGTTTTACCCTTCAATTTAGTTATTCCCCAATTCATCATTGATGCCCAACTGAGTGCCATTCTACCAAGACCACACAAATTAAATGCTTGACACCAAATCTCTTTGGGGAAGTTGCATGTGAAGAATTATATAAGGTTGCGTTTGGTTCGTGGAATGTAGTGGGAAAGATCTAAAATTGGATAGGGGAAAAAACTTTACATGTTTGATTAGAGTAATCTAATTTTAGGTGGGAATGACATTCCCACCACTTTCTTATTACATTCCACGAACCAAACGCAACCTAACTGTAATGATGTTTCTAGCTACTAATTATGATTAGATAAAGTAACTACAATTTTTTTAAAAAAAAAAATTGATATAGAGCTTTAATTAGCAGTTGTGATGATTGTGTAAGTACAGAATAAATTCACAAGACAATTTCAATGTGACGAAAAAAGGGAACAGAGATGGTTAGGTTGTTTTTTGCTCGTAGAGGTGGTAAAGTGAACCCGACCCGAAAAAAATTCGTCCGAAAACCTGATTCCGAACCCGATTGACTAGGAAAAGTCAACTATCCGAACTCGCCTGAAAAAAAACCCGAACCTGAAAAAGCTCAAACCCGAAAAAACCCGAACCCGAAAAAGCTCAAACCCGAAAAAACCCGAACCTGAAAAAGCTCAAACCCGAAAAATCCCGAATCCGAAAATTTATGAAAATTTCATTTATGTCGTATAATGTTTCATATGAATAAGTTTAAAAGGTAAATTAATAAATTACACATAAAATTTGAAAAAGGTAATGACATTATTCATCCGGAAACAAGGGGTAAATGATCTGGCCAAAACCCAAACAGAACCCGAACCCGAATTAACCTGACCCAAATTCAACCCGAACCCAAATTAACCTGACCCAAATCCAACCCGAACCCGACTCAAACCCGAACCCGAAAATAATCCGAACCCAACCTGACCCGCCCGTTTGCCACCTCAATCGATCAGTAGGTAGAGCTGGCAAAATGAACCCGAAACCCGCCCGAACCCGCCCGAACCCGAACCCGAAATTACCCGAATTGACCAGAAAAGTCAACGTCCCGAACCCGCCCGTACCCGAACCCGAAAATACCCGAACCCGAGACAACCCGAACCCGAACCCGCCCGAACCCGTCCGAACCTGAACCCGAACCCGAGATCAAAATAATATTAAAAAAATCAAGAATTATTTATAAAATAACAATTTTTCATTATTGTTTAGAAAAAATCACATTCCTTTCTTTTAATATTAAATAAAGCTATTACATATAAATAAATAAGTTCAAGTTCTTTATAGGTTCAATTAAGGGTCCATTAGCTTTTAATTTGTTTAATCTAAGGCTTGCATTTTGATGATTTGTTTAATTTAATACTTAATTTGTTTTAATTTGCTACAATTTAGTATTAATCAGCATTAAATAGTTTAAATTAGTGTTGAACTATATGTATTTTATATTTAATTCAGTTAATTTAAATGTTGCACACAATACACAACTTAATAATTGTCGGTGGCGTTGTCTTTCCAAAGAAGAGTTTTCGCTTTTAGCAAGTAGAATCATTTTCTTCTTGAAACCTTTTACTTTTTTTCATCATGTGTGAGTCTCTGAATGTCTCTAACGATGAGACAGTTCTTCCGTTAGTATTTTTTAACAATTACTCAATCTTTATATATGCTTCCTCCTTCCTCCGTTCCAAAATAACTGTAGTTTTTTGGATGAATGTGGTCCTAGGAATATATTGATTATCATGTTATATTATATACTCTATCTTATTATATTATAATTATCAATAAACTTATAGTAAAATAAAAGATAAACAATTATTTTTCTTTTAAAAAAAAGCTTGCATGTTGAATAAGGATGAACCAGAAATTCGATCGACTCTGAATATCGAAAGTGAACCCGAACCCGACCCGGGTCCGAACCCGAACCCGAAAATACCCGAACCCAAAATACCCGAACCCGAAAATACCCAAACCCGAAGTACCCGAACCCGCCCGAACCCGCCTAATTGCCAGTTCTATAGTAGGCCTTTGTTTCTTTTTTTTTTTTTTTTGGCACAATCAGTAGGCCTCGTTTGATGAACTGCTTTTGGAACAAATTGTAGTGGGCTGAGTGAGTGTCTGACCATGGAAAAATGGACAATCCATTTACCGGAACATTGGTGCTGCGATGCGAATCATTTCCAACTCGGTTTCCTTTCCATTTCCACAAGAAAATTCTTAGCAAATAAGTCAATTAAAAACTTCAAAAACATAAAAAAGCAATATTATATATCAAAATGTGTTAGTTACAACTGATGCATGCATATAAACTTCTATAAGTCTCTGGTGGCTTTATCAAAATTATCATTGATCTTTTGACTTGGCCAAAATTATCATTTTCTGAAAAAATAATTTTAAAATCTTTTTTCTAGGTGGTTTCAATGTCAATAACAACAAATGGGTAATTGAATTTTTAAACGTCGACAATGTAACTTTTTTTTTTTTTTTTGGGAAAATTTCAAAAAAGGATGGTCTACTATAAATTTTTATTAATTGGTACATTGAAGATTAATAATTATTACTAAGTAAATCATTAATTAAAAAATTTGTAAGACGGAAATGGTAATCAGCTTTATATCCTCACTATTAATTAAACTGTAACTACCTTAATTATGCCCGTGGCTGTGATCTTATGCCTTCCAGCTTAACATCTCAAAATTTCTTGTCATTCTCTCTTTCGATTTTGGGAGGTTAGACGATGTTTGTAAGGTTGCCAATCTGAAATGGAGAATTTTCGTAGCTTCCTATTTTTTTTCTTCCATTTAAGCATGATTAACATTCGTAATTTTTCCTTTTGAGTTACCATTAGCAGCTTTCTCCTTTATTAAAATCTTGTAGTTCACTCTCTTGGTCAAAGAAAATGTGATAATCAAATCTCACGGATGACAATTCCCTAGTTAAAGCTTCTAACTCAAACTGTTATTATTCTGGTTTTCAAACGCCTTCCAACCCAGAAATATACACAAGCCATATTAGGATACTATACATCTCTATCTCAATCACCAATCACCACCCAGATTATGAATTTTGCAAAAAGACTAGAAGACTACAAGCTCTCGGTCCGAACCGAAATTTCTATACCTTTGCTTTTTTCTTTGCAATTGAAAAAACCTTTATTCGCTTATCTCTCTTCACCTTATGTTTTTAGGTATTTATTTATTTATATCTATCTATATTATTGTTTCATCGGTTGAATTTAAGGGTTCTCACCCTTGTTTCTTATATGCAACGGCGGGGAGTCTCAATCAACAATATAGAATTGTAAAGTGCTTTGAAACAGGAAATTTATATTAAGGACACTGGAAAGTACAAGGAAATGAGATTCAGAGATCTCGGATTGCTTGAATACAAGTGATCAAAAGGAAAAAAACTAAGTTAAAGAACTACTCCTAAGTTACATAATTACTCTAAATCTAACGGTTACTCCTACAAATCTAGCCAACTAAAGTGATAATTTGACTTCTTGTCATTGATGAATTTGTCAACCCCTTCTTCATAAGAAAAACTCTTATTTATAGTGTTCACATCAGTGGTTAATTAACTCCTACTCCGAAATTAATTAAGCATGTGAATTGCATTTAACTTGTCCACATTTTAAGTATAAATAACCGGCCACTAATTCAATTAGTTAACCAATTTTAACACTATTAACCATCTTAATTAATTCTCTTAGGCTAAAAGACTCTTTAAGCCCAAGAACAACTAATCCTAAGCCCAAGTATTTCCTTGGCTTATTTCTCTCAAGCCAAAAATCACTTGGTCCGACCCTATTATTAATTTTGTACTCCAACAATTGCCCCCAAATCAAATATTGATTTATTACATCATTATTTGATTTATTATTACTTAAATTTTCTATCCATTTGAAAGTTCACTTTCCCAAACTAACAACGGCTCCAAACCCTTCAACTTCTCTTAATTGTCAGTTAATGCCTTTGATCTCCACTAACTTCCCACTAATTCAAAAACTCCTTTGAACGTAGTCTTCTATTAATTCAACTACTCTTCTGTTATTTGAGAGAGTAATCACTTGAATTTCTTCTTCTTTTGCTCAAAGAAATATCAAGAAATATTTTCTTTTGACTCATAATCATGGCTGCCCCTCTTCTTAACCCGATTACTAGAAATTCCGAGTCCCATCCTTATCTCAGCCTCAGAATTCAATCAATGGGTGGTTTCTTGCCTTGCATGTCACGTCTTGATGGAATTACTACATCAAGACCGACTTCTTCCAATGCAAATCTCATGGAGACATGGTTACCATTGCCTCAACATCATAATCTCTTGATGCACACTACAGGTGTAGCAATTCTTGATACATTTTGTGGAGACCCTCACGACTTCCCAATTCAAGAATGGTCTCTATTCGATAATGACTTCAAACAATGGTCTCTAAAACTTTATCCCCATTTCTCTGCTTCTTGGTGTAAATTAGGAATTCTTTCTATGCTTGAATTATGCAATTCCATTCCTAAGCCTGATCATCATGTCCTTGCGACCTTGCCTCTTTTTTGGTCACCTCACTACACCATTTTTGTTTTACCTTTTGGTTGGATGACCCTAACCATTAGAGATTTAGTGGTATTGACTGGCTTTAAAAATTCTTCCTTTGAGGCTGGTCATCAGGATTTCTTCAATCCTTCAAATTCAAACTTTCCTTTGAAGACCTTTTATAACTCCTTTCACTCCTTTAAGCGCCAATTCTGTACTTCTGAAACAGAATTAAGGGAATTTGAACATATTGCATTCTTGCTTTTTTGGTTATGCAAATTCATCTTTTGCATTCCAATTCAATCATGTTCTGATTTTGTCCCTTTGGCTGAAATGTTTGCTCAAGGAAAAATAGTTGATATTCCCTCCTTAATTTTGGCATATGCTTATAAGAGTATGAACACCCTAGTTGATAGGATGGGAAGGGGCACTACTAAATGTGACAGCCCAATATGGCTATTTCAGGTGTGGTTTACTTTATACTTTCATCAGTCGAACCAGCACCATAGGCTCCCTTCTCTTGTCTTTGACAACCATACTTTGAGGAGTCATTTGTTTGCTAATCTTACTTTTCCTTCTTTTACTGGTGTCATCAAGTATTTATATACTTTCAAACCCACTACTTCAGACTTTTTCATTCCTTACGAGCATCTCAATGATAAGTTCAAATCTCTCTTTATCTCTGCTAATAAGCAATTTGATGACAACCATCCAGATTATTTTTCTTTTCTGAATGCTTGGACTTCTTTTTTGAGTCCTAGAAACCTAATAGGCCGTCATAGGCATGGATTGCTACCCCCTTTCCTTTTCTCTGTTACCTATTCTCCCCAATTTGTCTTGAGGCAATTTGGAATGCAGCAAGGAATCCCTGTACCAAGTTTCTTTACTGCCAATTTTGGATTCTCTCCAATTGAAAATATCAGAGAACCATGGGAAATGGATGCAATTCGTTCTGTTAATGCATCTATGACATCCTGTGTAAAAAGGACATTCTTTCCTTTCAAACTTTCTGTTGGAGTTCATCCAAACTTTTCTATCTGGTGGAATCAATCTGGATTCGGCTTAATGGGCAAAAAGGTCCCTGAACTTACACCGAACCGTCAAATAAGCCCATGAACTATTATTTCGGCCAAATAAGCCCCTGAACTCTTAAAAAAGGCCAAATAAGCCCTGTTGCCAAGGCTAAATACTCAAATAAGGACTAATCGTTTTAAGATTTTCTCAAATAAGGATCAAAATACACAATTCCAACAAATTAGAACACATACTTAGCAAATTTTTACAAATTAGGGAATCCTTAAATGAAAACCAATGCTTCTCATACATATACGTTAAATTTAATAAAAAAATGATATTATCATGTTAATTAAAAATCAAACCCTATTAATCAAAATAAATTCATTAAACGTAATATGATATAAAATTATCGTGTGATTTTCCATTGATATATCTCTCACACATTAGTATTAACTTATATTGTATCCAATTTGTAAAAAAATATTAAGTATGTTTTCTAATTTGTTGAAATTGTGTATTTTGATCCCTGTTTGAGAAAATCTTAAAACGTTTAGTCCTTATTTGAGCATTTAGCCTTGGCAACAGGGCTTATTTGACTTTTTTTAAGAGTTCAGGGGCTTATTTGGCTAAAATAATAGTTCAGGGGCTTATTTGACGGTTCGGTGTAAGTTCAGGGGCCTTTTTGCCCATTAAGCCATCTGGATTCTCTTTCTTCAGGAAACAATCTATTGAGCAAGTACTCTCAAATTGCTTGATCATAGCTGTAAGTATCCGATACTCTTTAATTTGATAATTCAGAAATATGGATTATATTGAACTGACCATGCAGCTCACTTATATACTTTCAGAGTACTACCTCCCTTGCTCTAATGGAAGATACAGATTTGAATAACAATGTTGTTCATGTGACAAATTTTAGCTTGAAAGTTGGAAGTCCTCCACAACATCCTCTATTTGATCTTCCTAAAGAACCTGAACCACATAGCCCTTCTACTCCAGTGCATCCTGATTCTGACACTGAGGTACTAGATTCTGACCTTTCTTTTGCATACTTAATTCATTAACCATATCTACTAGTTTTAATTATGGACTTAAAACAGGAGATGATAATTGAAGAAGAAGAATTGGATGAGAGAGATATGGCTGTTGCAATACCACACCTGACCTGATAAACATTTTTCTATTCTTCAATGTCTTTATGCTGTGTAAAATCCTTCTTTTGTTTATGAAACAAATTATGTGTTCTTATTTCCCTTTTTTAAAAAAATTTGGAATCTATGGAAATTACAGCTTCCCTTTATATTTCTTTCTTATTTATTTAAATTAATCGACTACAAATTTCTTGCAAGTCAATTATTATTTGCATCTACTCTTCTCCAAAATTATCCCAGACACTAGGGACATATAACTTAAGATACTTGCCATTTATATTTCTAGGATGATCAATTCCATCCAAGTCCTGTAAATGATAAACATTTCCTCCTAACACTTTTGATACGAATCTAGTTGTAATTGGTCCAAATCCACCTTAGAGACCCGCCTAAGATCAACTTGAATCACCAAACTTCTAGATGAGTATGTCGACAATCTTCACTTGATAAATCTTTCTTCGTTCGTCGGCCTTAGACCTCCAAGTCGACCTGCACTTGAACACCTAAGATCACAAGATTCACAAACAACCAAGCAATCACAACCTAATTGTTTGCTAGGACTCTACAAGATTGAAGAACCCTAAGTTTGCTCAAACTAGAACAATGAAGCCAAAGAATCGA
Source organism: Corchorus capsularis (assembly GCA_001974805.1). Classification (NCBI taxonomy): domain Eukaryota; kingdom Viridiplantae; phylum Streptophyta; class Magnoliopsida; order Malvales; family Malvaceae; genus Corchorus; species Corchorus capsularis. The sequence goes on from AWWV01014269.1 coordinate 50,754, forward strand.
TGTGGGTATAAACCTCTCAACTTTATTGATTAACTTGACTTATGTTTACAAGAGATAAAAGAGCCCTTATATAAGGGAGGGGTTGGCGCATAACCTACTCCAAACCATCTCCTAATCCTATAAGGGGCGTCATAAACATAAAGGAAGGAACAAGGAAATAGGCTACTCCTTGTCCTACTGGGAAAAGTAAATACATAACTTATTTAAGCAAGGATTGGACTTAGTCAAACAAGGCCCAACCCAATGTCTTCTAAACTAAATAAATAACTAATCTAAGATAGAATAAAGGCCCAATGGCCGAATTACACAATATTAAGCCTAATGATCATCGATGGATAACATGGTACACACCATGGAATCGTTTGGAATATTCCTTGATGTGTGGTCTTCAAATCGGCCCAGTGAGTCTTCAATGGTCTTCAATCCTTCAAGATGAGATCTTATAAAGCCCACCAAAGCTTCCTTAAACCTTTTAGCCCGAGCCCTTGTTATTGGACCCAATGACATAGATAAAGGATCATGTGGCCGGTTGTGGCCGGGCATGGTCGAGTCATGTGGCCGGTTGTGGCCGGGCATGGCCATGTCGCGTGGCCGGTGATGGCCGGGCATCTCCATGTCGCATGGCCGGTGTTGCGCGGGCATCTCCAAGTCGCATGGCCAGTCACTTGTGCTTCCATCTTCATGCTCCTCCAAGCTAGCATCGATGACATCTCCATGATCTTCATTGGCTCCAATGTGTTCTTTTAAGCCATGATAAGCTCTTGGCGCATCATCCCCTCTCCCTTGAAAAGGATTTGTCCTCAAATCTGCATCACTATCAAACAAGGATAAGTCTGAAACATTAAAAGTAGCACTTACATTGCCATATTCACTAGGAAGATCTAGTTTGTAGGCGTTGTTGTTGATCCTCTCCAAGACTTGGAATGGACCATCTCCACGAGGTAAGAGCTTAGACTTTCTCTTTTCAGGGAACCTCTCCTTCCGTAGATGCAACCAAACCCAATCCCCGGGTTCAAAGATGACTTCCTTGCGCCCTTTGTTAGCATTCTTCATGTAGTCTTGTGTCTTCTTCTCAATTTGAGCTCGAACCCTAGCATGAAGTTCTCTAACATAATCGGCCTTCCTTTGTCCATCCATGTCGACTTGCACACTCAAAGGTAAACTCAACAAATCCAATGGGGTTAAAGGATTAAAACCATACACAGTTTCAAAAGGTGAATATCCAGTGGTGCTATGTATGCTTCTATTATATGCAAATTCGACATGAGGTAGACAATCCTCCCAATTTCTTAAGTTCTTTTTAATTAAAGCCCTAAGCAAAGTAGACAAAGTCCTATTAACTACCTCGGTTTGTCCATCGGTTTGAGGGTGACAAGTAGTAGAAAATAACAACTTAGTTCCTAACTTAGCCCATAAAGTTCTCCAAAAGTGACTTAAGAACTTAGCATCTCTATCACTTAGAATCGTCCTAGGCATTCCATGTAGTCTAACAATTTGCTTAAAGAACAAATTAGCTACATTAATGGCATCATCCGTTTTTGTACATGCAATAAAGTGTGCCATCTTAGAAAACCTATCAACAACCACAAAGATAGAATCTTTACCTCTCCTAGAACGAGGTAAACCTAACACAAAGTCCATGCTAATATGAGTCCACGGTTCATGAGGAATAGGCAAGGGAGTATACAATCCATGCGGTTTAGAAGTAGATTTAGCTTGCAAACAAACAATGCAACTAGCAACATACTTCCCTACATCATGTCGCATCTTAGGCCAAAAGAAGTGTTCATGCAATATATCATATGTTCTATCAACTCCAAAGTGACCCATTAATCCCCCTTCATGCGATTCCCTCAAGAGCAATATGTGCAAAGAACAAGAAGGCACACACAATCTAGATTCCTTAAACAAAAATCCATCATGCTTATAATACTTTCCAAATCCAAAATTTTCACATGCTTTAAATATTTCACCAAAGTAAACATCACTAGCATATAATTCCTTAATATACTCAAAACCAAGAAACTTAGAATCAAGCATGGAAAGTAAGACATACCTCCTTGATAAAGCATCGGCTACCACATTCTCCTTACCTTGTTTGTATCGCACAACATAAGGAAAGCTCTCGATGAACTCACTCCACTTAGCATATAGTAACTTGAATTCGAGACATGCTAATATCTTGTTGTTGATAACTTGAATATCAACAGTCATTCTCCAAATTCCTACAAAATTACTCATAGGAAACACAATTTTGCTTGGAAGTTCCTTATCCAAGTAGTTAGTGCTCACAAGTGTATTTTTAAGTAAAAGCGAGATCAAAACAGAATTATTATTCAAAGCATTCTTAATCTCACTCTTAGTAGTTAACATACACTCTTTAACAACTTCCTTAGAAATCTCTTTTTCGTCACCCAAAACAGATTTATTTTCAATGCTATCTACCAAAATAGGATTATTTTCAATGCTATGTTCAACCAAAACAAAATTGTTTTCATCACAATTAGCATCCAAAACAGATTTAGTATCATCACAAACAACACTTAAAACAGATTTAGTGTCATTGCAAAGAACAATTAAATTAGGTTTAGTATCATCGCAAACAACATCTAAAACATTCTTTGCAACTAAGGTTGTTTTATCATCAAAACAATCATCAATTTTAGGTTCAGATTTACTCTTTCCTTTAGCCCTAAATTCAGTATCCAATTTAGCAAAATCATCTCTCACTTTAATTTCATCTTTTAAGGCATCTTGAAGTGATAAAGGAATTAAAGTAAAGGGCTTCTTACCACACATGAGTGTATACTTATTGGTCTCACCTTCATGATGAACTTTGTAATCAAATTGCCAAGGTCGACCAAGTAGTACATGGCATGCTTGCATGGGTAAGACATCACATAAAACATCTCCCTCGTACCTGCCCAAAGAAAGAGAAACTAAAACTTGTTTGTCAACACTAATTTCTTTTCTATCATTGAAACAACCTAAGCTATAGGGTTTAGGATCATTAGAAGTGGGTAGTTGTAACTCTTTCACCAAATAATCACTAACTATGTTTTTACAACTCTTCCCATCTATAATCACACTACTAGGCTTCCCATTCGTATACATCTTAGTGTGAAACAAATTCTCCCTATGAACATCCCCTTTCACATAGGCTCTCAAAGTTCTCCTATCTACCAAACTAAGTAAAGCTAACTCATTACCATCCCCATTAGAATCTAGGCTAAAAATACACTCTTTTACTCGTTGCATTTTATCAATCATGGTATCCACTCTTTGTATCATAGTTTGCAACATGGCAGCCAAGTCGTTGGCTTGATTTTGTTCTCCTTGTTGACCATCCATGGTACCTACACAAAGAACAAAAATTAGTAGTAAAAATCCTCACAAGTGTGTGTGTGCTTATACCTTTGACTTGTGCTCTCGTGTTTGTACTCAAGTCCTATGGATTGGCGGTCCACTACTCTCTTAATGATCTCACAAGATTTGCCTTTTACTAGCTTCAATAGGTCTAATAAGAGCAACTCCTAGAGCACTCCTTTCTTCTCGTGACCTACTTGAGGAACAAACAATTAGTAGCAAAGTTATTTGTGAATCAAAAGAAAGTGATCTTAAACCAAACCAAACCACTTAATGTAGGCTCCTTATGTCGAATTCCTTCTCCAAAGTTGCTGCACAAAACTCAATCAAGCACAAATCACAATATCAAATCGGTTAGCATAAACCCTAATACCACTTGTCTCCTATTTTGTACCACTTGAATCCAATAGGGTTTGTAACCTGAAATTCTTCAAATCAAATCATAATTAACAGCAAAAGCAACCCAAGAATCTCAATTACACAATCAATTAGGGCTAACTGCAACCAAATAGATCAATTGCACAAGAAAACCCTAATCCCCAAATTTCCCAAACTAAGAACCCTAGTTCCTGGAAAAAATCGATAACAGCATAGATTTTTTTGATTTTTTTCAATATTTTTCCCAGAAAGATCACACCAAAATAAGACTCAAGCTCAAATTTCACAGTTTTCCGAGATCAAACGAATCCAGGACAAAAATCACAAGTTTCTGGTCGAAATTTTTTTTTTTTAATATTTTTCGATATAACTACTAGTTATAAGGAACTCAAATCTGAAATTTTAAAGCAAAAAGATAAAAGATGAATCGGCTATGAATTTTCAAAGTTGCTGATTTTTTTGGATTTTCAAGAAGGGTGGTGCGATGAGTGTGTGGGTGAAATCGATGTGATGAATGATGAGTAAAAAGATAGATTTACCGATTGAAGATGATAAACCTAAGCTCTGATTACCAATTGATACGAATCTAGTTGTAATTGGTCCAAATCCACCTTAGAGACCCGCCTAAGATCAACTTGAATCACCAAACTTCTAGATGAGTATGTCGACAATCTTCACTTGATAAATCTTTCTTCGTTCGTCGGCCTTAGACCTCCAAGTTGACCTGCAATTGAATTCTCAAGATCACAAGATTCACAAACAACCAAGCAATCACAACCTAATTGTTTGTTAGGACTCTACAAGATTGAAGAACCATAAGTTTGCTCAAACTAGAACAATGAAGCCAAAGAAATCGATGTGGGTATAAACCTCTCAACTTTATTGATTAACTTGACTTATGTTTACAAGAGATAAAAGAGCCCTTATATAGGGGAGGGGTTGGCGCATAACCTACTCCAAACCATCTCCTAATCCTATAAGGGGCGGCATAAACATAAAGGAAGGAACAAGGAAATAGCCTACTCCTTATCCTACTGGGAAAGTAAATACATAACTTATTTAAGCAAGGATTGGACTTAGTCAAACAAGGCCCAACCCAATGTCTTTTAAACTAAATAAATAACTAATCTAAGATAGAATAAAGGCCCAATGGCTGAATTACACAATATTAAGCCTAATGCTCATCGATGGATAACATGGTACACACCATGGAATCGTTTGGAATATTCCTTGATGTGTGGTCTTCAAATCGGCCCAATGAGTCTTCAATGGTCTTCAATCCTTCAAGATGAGATCTTATAAAGCCCACCAAAGCTTCCTTAAACCTTTTAGCCCGAGCCCTTGTTATTGGACCCAACGGCATAGATAAAGGATCATGTGGCCGGTTGTGGCCAGGCATGGCCGAGTCATGTGGCCGGTTGTGGCCGGGCATGGCCATGTCGCGTGGCCGGTGATGGCCGAGCATCTCCATGTCGCATGGCCGGTGTTGCGAGGGCATCTCCAAGTCGCGTGGCCGGTCACTTGTGCTTCCATCTTCATGCTCCTCCAAGCTAGCATCGATGACAACTCCATGATCTTCATTGGCTCCAATGTGTTCTTCTAAGCCATGATAAGCCCTTGGCGCATCAACTTTTCAATCCGAATGGCATAACAACCCATTAATAAGTTCCTAAAGAACCTGGACACCTAAATGCAGTTTTAGAAATATCATCTTCTGCTATGAATATCTGATTATACCCAGAATATCCGTCTAAGAAGGACATTACTCCATTTCCAGCAGCAGAATCAATAAGCATGTCTGCTATTGGCATTGGATACTCATCTTTAGGTGAAGCATTTTTTAAGTTTCTAAAATCAATGCACACTTTAACTTTTCCATTTTTCTTAATTACTGAGACTATATTAGATAGCCATTTAACATACCTAGCAGCCCTAATAAACCCAGCTTTCAGCAACCTTTCTATTTCTTCTTTTATTTTAAGGTAAATATCAGGTGCTACTCTTCTTGCAAGTTGTTTGTGAGGTTTCACATTGTCCTTAATAGGTAACATGTGTTCCACTATGTCTCTACTTAATCCAAGCATATCAACATAATCCCAGGCAAAGCAATCTTTAAATTTAATTAACAAATTTACTAACTGTTTTTGTTAAGGTTCTGATAAAAATGAACTTACATAAGTAGGTTTTGATTCACCAGAATCTGCCCCCAAGTTCACTTCTATTAAAGGATCTTGTACTGTAACTTGTACTTCCTCTTTTTCTCTTTCTTTTGACAAAGAGACTTGACTATCTACAATGCAAACTGACTTTGCATTTTCTTCATCTTCACCTGGAAATAAACTTTTTTCAATTGAATAAACCTGAACTTTCTTCAGGGTTTCTTTTATCACACATGAAATGTTTCTATTCACCATCATCAACAATCTCTTCCATGACTACTGATGAAGTTCTCACCGAGTCCAAAATAGCTTCCACAGTCAATCTATTCCATTCTCTGTTGTCAATCAATAAAGTAGCCTTGGTGCTTCACCATTCAGACCTTCTTCAATTCTCAGAGGACCATTTGTATTTGAATAAAGCTGAGCATCCAGGCAGCCAGCACTCACTACAAATGGCTTGTTATCTGCTTGAACAATCTCAATTTCTCCATTTTCTTTCCATAACAAAACTATCTGATGTAATGATGATGGAATTGCACTATTAGAATGAATCCAATCTCTACCTAACAATGCATTATAAGTAGTTGAAGAACTGATAACAAAGAAAGCAGTAACTTAACTTACCTCTCCCACTTGTAAATTTACTGGTAAGATACCTTTAGCTCTTGTAGCACCACCATAAAATCCAGAAATGACTATGTCTGAAGGCAGTAGCTCTGTACTTTCAGCTTTCAACTTTGACAGCATCTTATGAGGAATCACATTTACTACAGCTCCATTATCTACCAGAATTTTCTTAACAGGAAGACCATTCATTACAGCAGAAATGTATAATGGTCTCAAATGTTGAGTAAGTTTAGTTGGTGGCTTAACAAAAGACACCTTCCATTGCTTACTTTCCACAACAATCTCATTTGATGATCTGAATCATCACTTGAATCATCTGATTCTTTTTCAACCACATTTACTTCAGGAATAGTACCCTCCTCATCTTCTGAATTCAAAGATGCTATTGGCTCTATTAACACTTCTTATGTTTCACTTAACTCATTCAAAGAATCATGCTTCTCATAAGCCAAGAATACATTAGGTAAAACATAATTAATTGACACCTTATCAGGTAAATCAGAACTTCCTTGATGTGAAGATTCCCCTTCTGACTCTTCTTTCTTTCTATCAAATCTGGGGTTTTTACTTTCAACTCCTCCATCAACTTTCTATTCCATTTGAACTGCATTCACTTGCATTTTATCATCATCAGATTCCACATCTGGAACTACATAAGTTCTATCTGTTAAACCCAGTCTTTAGCCATTTGAATATAATTCTGCTTGGCTACTTGATTAAACTTCTGCCACTTCCTTCTTTGAGTTCGAGGCATATCTCTATATAGAGGGAGTCCCATTTCTTGAGGATCCACATATAGTTTTGAAAACCATCGATCTACAGGAGTGTCAGGTGGAGGTTTGAAAGACTTTTTCTCTCTACTTTGTGAAGAACTCACTTTTTCCCAAACATTCTTCCTAGGCAAAAACTGTTGTGGTAACACTCTTCTCTCAACAGGTTCTCCTACTTCCACAACTTGCCTTTGACTGTTCTGCACCATTCTGACTTGTCCTTGTTGAACAAATTGAGGAAACATAGCTTTCCCTATACCAAAACTCCTTACAAGAGGAATTTCACCCCTAAAATCTCTTCCAGGGTAATTGCTTCCCATATGAATACTCTAAACTGATCTAGGATATGGTCTGAGATACCTCTCCCTTGGAATTTGCCCTCTTTCTGGCACAAACTCATGTTCAAATTTGTTAGAAAATTTCCTTTCATTATGAACTGAAATTCTCCTTTCTCCAGTTTTCATCACTTCATCTCTCATATCAGCAAAAGATCTCTGTTGATGTTGTCCTCGCATTTGTTTGACCTCTGGTTCCTTTGAATTCAGCCTTTATTCATTTTTTTGGAACAATCATAGCATCTACACACTTGCTCAAAATCTCCAGAAGTTTCCTTTTTTCTCTATTTGAACTCCCTGAACTCACATTCTCTTGAGATTGTGATTTTTCCAGTTCAGATAGCATAGGAGTCAATGTGCTAATAATTACACCAGGAGGAAAAGGATTCTGATCAACCATCATGGCTTTATCTCCATTAGAGAACTTCAACTTTCCAACTTCAATTGCATCCTGTAAAAAATGTCGCAAGGATAAACAATTGTTAGTTAAATGTGACCAATTGTTATGCCATTTGCAATATCTCTTATCTTTTATCTCACTTTCTGCTGGAATTTTATGGTCATCTTTCAGGCTAATTTTCTTGTCTTTTAACAACACATCAAAGATTTGCTCAGTTTTTGTGATGTCAAAAGAAAATTGCCTATTGACTTTATCAAACTTTCTAATTAGCTTTTTAGCATTTTCATTCTGAGATGTTTTTTTCAGTGCTGTACAAATATGAGGTTTACTCAGATTTAACTCGGTAACATTTATATCTACTTCATCATCAGAATAATAACCTAAACCAACATTGACTTCATTTTGAGCATAATAAGTTATTCTAGGCACTCTTCTTTTACCATCATCTTCTTCTAAAAAGCCTCTCATATTTAGAAACACATGATGTCATTTGAGCCAAATCTACAAATTCTCTATCTTCAAACTTTTTCCTAAGTTCAAGGACTAAGCCATTTTTAGCTATACTAATATGCTCTTTTTCTGGTAATTGCACCAGAAGTCTAGACTTGACTTATCTATATCGAGCAATGAAGTCTTCTACTTTTTCATTTGGTTTCTGTTTCACTTTGACCAGATCTGCCATAGTTACTTCAGGTTCTGTACTATAAAATTGAGCATGAAATGCAGTTTCCATTTGATGCCAATTAAGGATAGAATTTGCTGGTAAATTAATAAACCAGTTAAATGCAGCACCAGTAAGTGTATTACCAAACATTCTAAGTTTGACATAATCACTTACATCTCCACACCTAATACTAAACCTTCCAATATGCTCTGGTGTAGATTGACCATCTTCACCAAAAAATACAGAAAAATCAGGGACTTTATATCCTCTTGGAAATGGATTACATTGATCAATCCAATCATGATATGGTTTCCTATACACAGGGTCTTTGTCCCCCTCTTCCTACAGGCACTAACTGCTCTTGAAGGATTCCTAAAACCTGATCTCTCAACATGTTTTGGAGATCATTATCTCTTCTAATGGGATTTTGAATCTGCTCATAATTTCCACAAACATTAGTGTCATTTTTAGGCTGAGTTTGCCCCCAGGCCTCTACAACATTCCTATTTTGACTTCCTTGACCATTTACTGGAATTCTAGGATTTTCAAACATTTCCTCAACTGGTTTGACTTGACTCGGAGTAAATCTATCAGCTTGATGAAAAATGTTCTGATCTGGACTGATTCTTCCAGATTTTCCACTTACATTATCTACAATATTACCTGTTACTAGATTCGAGCAAGCAACAAACTCCCTCATAATTATCCCTGGAGGAGGTCTGACATTACTCACCCTAGTCATTGTTTTGTGAACTTCCGTTGACAGAATTTGACACTCTAAGACCATCTGGTAAAGTACCAACATTCAGACTAGTCATAGATATAACATGCTTAGACAAATTGTTAATTGCATCAGTTAAGATAGCATGATTATGACCATTTTGTTCTATCATTGCATTCTGTGATTGCAAGAGCAAACTCACCTGTCTTGCATTTTTATCAGTATTCATTTGTGCTTTCTGTACTTGTGAAATTAACTCCATCATTGCTTGTGTCAACATAGCAGGAGTTATTCCTTCCTCAGAAGTTGATCTCTCACCAATTCTGGAAGTTTCATTTACATTTACATTAGAGGCTAAATTATCTTCTTCCTCATTGTTACTATGCCTAGTTTTTGGAGGCATGATCCACACAAACTTCCTTAGTGTCCCACCAGGTGTGCCAATTTGTTTGATCAGTTGAATTTAAGGGTTCTCACTCTTGTTTCTTATATGCAAGGGCGGGGAATCTCAATCAACAATATAGAATTGTAAAGTGCTTTGAAACCGGAAATTTATATTAAGAACACTGGAAAGTACAAGGAAATGAGATTCAGAGATCTCGGATTGCTTGAATACAAGTGATCAAAGGAAAAAACTAAGTTAAAGAACTACTCCTAAGTTACATGATTAATCTAATTCTAACGGTTACTCCTACAAATCTAGCCAACTAAAGTGGTAATTTGACTTCTTGTCATTGATGAATTTGCCAACCCCTTCTACATAAGAAAAACTCTTATTTATAGTGTTCACATCAGTGGTTAATTAACTCCTAATCCGAAATTAATTAAGCATGTGAATTGCATTTAACTTGTCCACATTTTAAGTATAAATAACCGGCCACTAATTCACTTAGTTAACCAATTTTAACCACTATTAACCATCTTAATTAATTCTCTTAGGCTAAAAGACTCTTTAAGCCCAAGAACAACTAATTCTAAGCCCAAGTATTTCCTTGGCTTATTTCTCTCAAGCCCAAAATCACTTGGTCCGGCCCTATTATTGATTTTGTACTCCAACAACTATATATAAAAATACGAATAAGAGAAATTTTATGTTTTTCGATTGTATCCTTTTTTTTAAATATATTTCTAAATTGTCATTATTAAAAAATATTTAAATTATTTCATTATTTTAATAATGGAAATTTAGATTATCCTCATTAATTAGGATCCAACGTGGTCAATAGGAATGCTCCACATCATCTTTAGCATCTGAATTTTCATTCAAAACATTCTCCAAGTCGGTTTAGGAGAAGATCAATTCTGTCCAGAAATTTCAAAGGTAAAATCGTCCACCGGAACTGTAGAATTAGGTCTCGAGGTAAACATAAAAGTTGTAGATCTTGGAATCCTCTTGCCAAAGGTACCTCATTTGCATTTTTCTGAGCTCCAGATCAAAAGTTATGAATTTTCTTCCAAAACTGCTCTTGTGAAGTCTTCTTTTGCATAGGATTTAACAATGTTGCATCAGGGATGAATCATTACTGCATCATAATTACTAATTGGACTTGGACTCCTTCTTTGGGCTTCCATATTAACGAATTGGGTTTAAAAATATCAGATTTAGACTTCAAGACATCTGGCTCTCCAAGCCGGTTTATGAGAAGATCAATTCTATATAGAAATTTCAAGCGCAAAATCGTCCACTGGAACTGCAGAATTAGGTCTTGAGGTAACATAAAAGTTGTATATCTTGGAATCCTCTTTCCAATGGTACCTCATTTGTATTTTTCTGAGTTCCGGAACAAAAATTATGAATTTTCTTCAAAAACTACTCTTGTGAAGTCCTCCTTCGAATAGAACTTAACAATGATGCATAGTGCTAAATCATTACTGCATCATAATTACTGATTGGATTTGGACTTCTTCTTTGAACTTCTATAGTAACGAATTGGGTCTAAAAATATCAGATTTAGACTTCAAGAAATCTAACTTGGCAATTTGGGCTTCATGGGCTCAAACAGGCCTAATGGGCCTACTTGGTCGAAATGAGACAAAATCAGTAGTTTCTCCAAATTGATTCAAAATGGCTCTAACTCTTCATCTTCCTAATACATAGCTTCAAATGCCTAAAATAGCAAATATGAGAAATATAGGGGTGAAACAACACATACGACTACCAAAATAAGGCAAAATCGCATAGACAATATAGAACAAATTAGGTCTTATCAATGTTTCATTTTCCTATCAATTTAGAAATATTTTTATATCTATCTATACTATATATAAAAGTAAGAATAATGATAAAATTTATATTTTATGATTATACCCTTTTTAAAAAATATATTTCTAAATTGCCATTATTAAAAGTATTTTAATTATGCCACTATTAAAATATAACTTTGTGTATTTTTACAACATATAATTTTATTTATAAAATTTCAATTTCTACCGTACCATCTAGATTTTGCCATTATTAAAATATTTTATTTAGAAAAATTCAAATTTTATTTTATTTAGAAAAATCCTATTTCTACAGTATCGTCCTAGATTTCTTCAGCAATCTTGCTAAAGAGGGCATCACGGTCTTGTTTCCTTCTAATGCATCTGATCCTATACCAACAAGATTACTTAGGCTATGACCATCTATAAGAGTATTCCCAAGAAATGAGAGAGGGGGTTAAAGATCGAAATTAGAAACTTAATTTTACTATATTAAACAAACTCAAAGTACAATAGGCTACTACCTCTTTTCTGGGTTTTGTTTCTTTAATCTTTCTTTAGCAGAACAATATTGTTGTAAAAGATTTTTTGAAATGATCATCAAAAAATTTAAATGTGGCTATTTATTCCACTTGAGGTCTTAGCATTTATTTACCTTTTCCTTTTAAACAAAAAGAATCTTGCACATGGCTTTGATGAATTTTTCTTGTCTCAACTACATGAACAATTGTTCAAGTCATGCTTGCTTAAATCAATTGTCAATTTATAGATAATAATCTATTCAAATACGTAAAATTCGACTTAGAATAGATTGGATCACTGTGTTAAAAGCCGAATTGCTCACAAAATAAATAAAGTTTGAGATAATTCAGAGTATATCGGAGTGCATGATGGAAGCGACCGATGCTCTTATATAGGGAAAAAAATTAAAGAGATATATAGCTCAAAAACATGATTGCTTAAGAAATCAATTATCTATACTAAAAGCTCATTTTGACCGCAAAAGTCAAACCAACCTAAAAAGTTAATTCTTAGGTGCTTTGTGCATTTCAAAAGTGCTTTTGGACATTAAATTACTAAAATTCTTAAATATTTTTTCACTACTCATTTTAACTAATATCCTTTTTAGACATTTTAGGTTTTCTACAATATTTTTATACCGCAAAACCAAACATTAATTATTCTAATTTTCTACCACAATGTCAAAAAAGAATTTTCCAAAGCATTTCTTCGAAACCGAGTTTTTTCAAACTGCAACCTCAATATCAAACTAAGTCTTATACATCTATGACTAAGGATATCTTAAGATAACAACCATACAATGACCTTGAAGAGGGTAAAAGATCATGTTCTCTATAGTTTTCTGTCCCAATTGTTCTCTTCTAACAAGAGGATTTGTTGCATTTTAGGGTAAATTGTTTTCATAAAGAGGGTAATATTAATATACCCAAGATAGTATAATTCAAGCTAAATACTCAATTTGGGGCCAAATATTTGTGCCTCTGCTCAATTAAGAGCCAAACATTTCAATTTGGCCAAATAAGAGCCAACTGTTTTCGATTCAACTCAATTTTGGTCTTTTTCAGACGGTGCTCAGGCAGTGTCTTGTACGCACCGTTAACCCCTTTATATTTAGCCACGTGGATTTAATTTTGCCAGATGGAATTGTTTTTGGAGAGGTGGATTTTATTTATGTTAATGAAGATTTGTAAAACAAAAAAGGCAATTTACATATATACCCATTCAGTAAAATCAAACTCGGGGTAAACTCATTTTCTCCCACAACTAACATTTTTTTCCCCAAAAGTTAAGACTTCTCTCTCAAAAATTTTCATATTTCTCTTGAAAAAAAAAAGGAAATCTTTTGGGAAATTATTGAATTTGGTTTGGGTTTGTCTTATGCGATCGAGTTTAGGTTGAAATCGATTAAAGGTTCAGGATTTCAAACGATTTCTGGGTTTAGTTTTCATTGGGATTTACAGTTGAAATTCGAGTTAGGGTTTTGAAGTGATTTGGGGGTTTCGTTTTATGGGTTGAAATAATTTGATTGGTTAGGCTTACGAATTGATTCTATTTGTGGGTTTAGGGTTTAATCTAATTGAAGGTTGATTTTGGAGTTAGGGTTTCGAATTTTTACTGGAGTTGCTAGAGATGGTGGAGTTGTTGGAGTCTTCGACGGAGATGAAACGAACGTCGTTGGTGGTGAAGAGACTGGTCTTGGACTGGAGGCCGGCGAAGAAGATGATGGGTATCTATAAAGGCACTTTTGTTTTTTTAAAAGTAAGAAGAATGGAAGAAGTTTCATTTTTTAAAAAACAGATCAATGGAAGAAGTTTCAAGATAGTTTTGATGTGAATCATTTGATTGAAAACTCAAAGGACTTTCTGATTTGGATACATATTTCCAGTAGAGTGTATTCGACCAAATCCTTGGATGGAAAAGTTAAATGTTGTCCATGGAGGTTAAGGTAATGGGTGGCTCATATTGTGCAACTTAAGAAGAATTTTACAAGGTTCAAGATGATTTGGCAAAGGGGGTATTGATCGTGTCTTGTAGCTAATCAACACCTTTAGCTAATTTCGTGGTATGGAGTGAACTGATCTCTTCTTTTTTCATTTGCTTTTGTTTTATGTTGTGCTGGAAACTTGAGTGTAGTGCTCGGTTTTGATCTATTTTTTGCTTATCTGCTTTTGTTTTGATGTGTTGGAATTTTGAGTGTAGTGCTCTGTTATGATGTTTGTTAGCTTGCAATTTATAGTGCTTTTCCTTTAATAAATCAAATTCACCTTGCCTTTCAAAAAAAAAAAGTAAGAAGAAGATTTTTTTTTTTTTTAGAAACACCATAGAACATGTGAATGTCTATTTCCACTTTGATCTGGCATCTACAACGTTTCTCTCAAATGTTGCTGACAAAAAAGCTAGTTGAGAGAGAAATAGAATAAGAAGAAATAAATTACTTTTATTTTTTAAATCATAAAATATATTAAATTCCATGTTATATTCATTGAAAAATCCATGAAAAAGTCACATGTAACCCTAAATCACGTTCAACGACGCATGTATAGCACAACCCGGGCATCGTTTGAAAAAGTCCAAAATTGGGCCAAATCGAAAACGTTTGGCTTATTTTAAGAAATTGAAACGTTTGGCCCCTAATTGACCAGAGCTCCAAACGTTTGGCCGCAATTTGCCGCAATTTGAGCATTTAGACCAACAAGGGGTTGGTTCAAGTGGTTTGGCACTTGTTCCCCTTAAGCAAGGTCTCGAGTTCAAGTATTGTGAATGGAGAAAACTTTTGTTGGGAGAGTTTTACCAATGTTGTAAAACCCGGCCCAGTCCAAAAACCCGGTGGGGGTGCTGGGTCACGGGTTAACCGGGTCAACCACCGGGTCATAATAAAATATTTTTTATTTAAAATATTAGTTTCCTATAAGATAAATATTAAATATAGTAAATATATAACATAAATAAGAGTTTGGTGTAGTGGCAAAGGTACATATTTTTTCAAACTAGAGGTAATGAGTTCAAAACCCATCACTTACAAAAGTTTTTCAACATTTTTCCAAATAAAAAACCGGTTCAAACGGTCCGGGTCCGGGTTAACCACCGGATTTTCCGGGTTTTGACCGGGTCAACATGCCCTCGGGTGGCACCCTCTCCGGCCCGGAGAGGCCACTGGGTCCTGGGCTAACCAGGTGACCCGGTCGGGCCGGGCCCGATCTGACAACCATGAGTTTTACCCCAATAGTGGGCTAACCCGGCTCGAACAAGATTAACTTGTAAATATACCAAAAAAAAATTGAGTATTTAGCCGTATAATTCATGTTTCAAGACCTTTGAATTCTTTTTTCCTTCCTATCTTTTTTCCTAACACGTAATTATGTGTGGATGAAGTGGCATGCATGTGGAGTTGCCACATCAACAATATTGTTCATGCATACTGAGAAATTATCAGTCGGGACCGTCCCACCGTATCAGTTATGGGACCAACCACTAAAATTGTGCCACATCAAATCAACTCCTAAAATTTAGGCATAATTTTAACCCAAAGTTTAGTCCCCTTTTGAAATAAGGCAAATTATACAATACACCGTCAGTGGAGTTTAACAGACTACACAACCGGGCTGAAGGGTGACATGTGTCCTCTAGGGACTAGATTGAAATATTTAAAACTTAATTAATTCAAAAAAAAGGACATGTGTAAACTCCACAACCCGCTTGTGGAGTCCAAAATTTACACCGCTGGTGTATCAAATAATTACCCTTAAAATAAATCATGCTTAAAGAGTATGTCCCCAAATTTAAGATAATATTGGAATAGTATTTTAAAAAATTGTTAAGTTGTCATAATATTAGTGGTTGGTCTCATTATTAACATTCAGTCTCACCTGATAATCATACATTAGGTCAAAGAGTGAGACACCTTTTTCATAGAGCTGGCAAAATGAACCCGAAACACGCCTGAACTCGCCCGAACCCGAACCCGAAATTACCTAAACCTGAAATTACCCGAGGCAGTCCGAACCCGAAATAATTTGAATTCAAAAATAATTTATAAAATAAAAGATTTTATTGTTTAGAAAAATCACATTTCCTTTTAATTAATATTAAACAAGCAGGGCAGTCTGCACTTGCGGTGCAGGTGTCTTCTTATTTGGATTATATTTTTTTGAGTTGTTTAAGTCGGATAGTAAGAAGATATTGCATTGATTATGAGTTCATCAGTTAGGAGAAACCCATACATCGAAGCAAATAATTCGCATATATAAAGCAAAACACACGACCTGTC
This sequence comes from Corchorus capsularis, assembly GCA_001974805.1. Taxonomy (NCBI): domain Eukaryota; kingdom Viridiplantae; phylum Streptophyta; class Magnoliopsida; order Malvales; family Malvaceae; genus Corchorus; species Corchorus capsularis. Next base: position 67,165 of record AWWV01014269.1, read on the forward strand.
TTTCAATCTAAAAGGGCATTACCCAAATTCTACTTCCTTATCTCAAGGTAATTCATCAAAATAAAACTAATATTATACTCCTTCATCTCTAGGCAATTCATCAAAATAAAACTAATATTAACTGTTGCTTAAAATGTATGCTGATTATCTAAAAAAAACATAGTGCACGCCAAAAGGAATTCAAAAACAGATAATATGTTCATGGACCAAAAGCTTTAAGCGGGTCAGAATGGAACAATGTATTCGGGTCAGATTGGCCACAACATACCATCATCTAAATATAAACAAACTTATAAAGAAATATAATTATATACAATGGAGTTTACTTTTTCAAAATACATAATCAGTTCTCACTTCATAATGTTTTCAGAATAAATAATTAATGATTTGTTCAATCAACTTGTCTCTCATTGTTTCAATTGGTATGTTAGTCAAATGTGTCTAACATCTGCCTGTGATGGCTCTGATCAATAGAATGTCATCTTCCGCGCAATTGCCTCTACAGTTACATGCACCTTAAATTTTTGGTTCTCAACATTAGATTCCTTCGTAAACAGAAGCTAGAAAATATTGAATACATAACATTTTATATTAGTCTATTAATAATAATATGTAAGTTGAATATACATCAGCCCTTATAGACCGACATTGTGTCGCATAGCGATCTTTTGCTTCTTCAACGTTGGCATAAACTTGAACAACATGCTTGGAAACGTTCTGCATTGTTGTTCATGTAGTATACAAAAATAATAGGTACCATTATATGTTCAAAGCAGTTTTGACGGAACCGGACCGTCCAGTTGAACCGGTTCAACCGGGAACCGGCCATGAATCCGGTTCCTTCACATACATAGAACCGCCGATCAATGGACCGGTTAAGAACCATCTAAATCGGGTAGTTGAACCTGGAACCGGACCGAATTGACCCGAAAAGACTGGATTTTTGCAATATTTTAATATAAAAAAATATTTTTTCAAATATTTTAAATTTAAAATAATAGTTTTTAAATGATTTTTAATTAAACTATCAGACCGGCGGTTGAACCGCGAACCGCCAAGGGATCCGGTTCACACTCCGGTCCGGTTTTCTCAACATTGGTTCAAAGTACTTGTGTTGTTGTAGACACTCATTTTTGTCCGTATCCTTCAATTTAAATCAATTTATTTCTTATTTGGCATTAGGGTCACCCAGGGGCATTTTGGTCATTTTACATTCAGGGGCGTTTTTGTCATTCTTGCATTTGTAGGCATTTTGGTCATTTTGAGTCCACTTTTAATTTAGATTAACTGATTCATTTTTAGTCATCTAGAATTGCATTTGAAAAAAAAAAACCAAAAGTATCTTAATGTGCACCTTTGATATTTTTGCATATTTTATGGCTTAGCTATGTTTAGTAATTTAGAATTGTTGCATTTTAATCATATAGCTTAAGTCCTTTTAGTAATGAGTCTAGTTTAATTGGCATTCTCATATGCATTTTTTTAGCATATCCAATTTACTTTATTCACGTTAATCACACTCATCCATATTGGTCATATTCATGTCCATTTTATATGTCCATTTTTAAAGCATGTTCATATTTATTTTCTTGATTAATGTCCATTTTAGAGCATGCTTATATTTTCATTGCATTAAGCATGATCATACTCATTTAGATATTTAGTTGCACACGTGTCATTCATGAACTATAGCTTTCATTGGTATCCTCAATTGAGCCCATTCACTAAAAAGGGAAGATTTGCTCTATGATTTTAGTTATATAGTTTACAAGAATGTTTCCATTTCATGTCTCTCAAAGTCCAATTTACAAATGACCAAAAAAAAAACGATAAAAACAAGAAATAAAAGAAATAGGGATGAGTCTCTTGACGCATCAAAATGAGATTATTCCAAATCCATTTCCCCTTCTTTGCTTTATTCAAACCTGCCAAAAAAAACTGATAATGTCATACTTCACAGGGGATCCAAATCATATGACAGGATTTCATTTTTCTTAGCAATAAAGTATGCCGGCTAAATAGGGGTTGGTGAGGCATGTATGTTGAATGCCTCATATGTACTGATCAACAAAAAGGGTTGTTTGAACCAAAATGACTTTTGCAAGCAATGGTAATTAGCCATCAATAAAAAATAGCCGAGTATATGATGATTTGGAAAGCACTAAGACAAGGAAAGTCATAAGAAAGGGCAGTCAAATGAATTAGAATTTCTCGCAGGCCTGTTCATACAAACCACATTGACCACACTGATCACTTGGCTATGATATAGTGTGCGTGGATGTTTCTGTTTAATGGATCAAACCATCAAGACTAGGATGAATGGATTTGCACGGGGGTGGGTGCACAGAACTTAAGTCTAAGCTTGGAGACGGGGAAATGAAGCACATGGGTGTATTCAGCTAAGCAAGTCTATATTTGTTGCCACGATACAGTATATGTGGGTGTAGTGAAGAATCGTAACAACCCAATTCAACGAAAATCACAGGATGCAAATTCACAGGTGGTCAAATATATCAAAAGCAAATGGCTGAATATAGATAAATGATCATGAAACCAAATAGGCAGCAGCACAGGGAAATAAAACCCAGGGGATTAGCTAGAAACAGAGGATACCTGAAGGGAAATTCAATCAACAAGCTCCCCTGTGCCAGCTCATCATCGATGCAGCTCAGTCCCTATCTCTTGGCTAATAACCTGGAAATAGGACAAAAATGATAAGTGCAATAGATTTTCGGCAACATTTCGAGTCATAAACACCAAATATCCAATTCAAAAATGTTGAATGAAAATTATAGAAAATAAAAGAATCCAAGGAGGCAGTTAGATGACTCACCCCTCAATCCAACTCATCAGGTGCCAGCTTCATCCTCATCCCTTGCCCTACCTGCCCAACAGAAAGATTGGGGAATGAAAAAGGAGGGAGCAGGGATCACGCTCTCTCAGAAAAGAACACAGCTTCTCATCATCACTCTCTTAGACTCTCACTCTTCAAGGAATCCCTCTCTCTTCTCTCTATACACAATCAATTGATCTCTTTGAGGCATCCTCTTTCTTAACTCTCTCTCTTTCTGACTTGCTGAACCCGGAGAACTCTCTGATCTTCTTTCTGGGAAATACTCTTTAGGGATTCCTCAGTTCTTCACTACTCCCTCACTCAAAGGAAATGCATTGACTTCCGCTTTTCTTTGTTGAACAAAAAACGCTTAAGAGTTCTAGGGTTCCAAATCCAAAATTGGGGATTGGAGATTGGGAAGGCCTTTCAAGAAATTAATGCGCAGGGTTTGAAGGAGAGGTCGAGTAAAGTGAGATGGTGTCGTTTGGTACCTAAATTGGCGGTTGTTTCAATTGGGATCTCGACTTCAAAGCCGCGGTCAACGTTGAATTCGAATAATTCCTCGGCTTTCAGTGGAGTAAGAGCAAAATGAGACATCTTTTATGGAGCGATAAGGGTTGTAACCAACTGAGAACGCCATGGTAGGACAGAGGAGTTGCAGCGGATTAGGGTTCGAGAAAAGTGAAGCTCGTGAACAGAAAAGAAAAGAGGAAGGAGAGAAGAAGAAGAAGAAGCACGATAAAAGGTGGTGTTTAGGCTAAACGGCGTCGCTTTGAGGTATATCTTTTCCCAATTCAAGCAGTTAAAGTTTTGATTTATTTCAATTTAGTCAATCCCATGATTATTTCAAGCTATATTCCCCTGTGCCGTTTTCAATTGGCTGTTGAAGCTTAAAAGCTTGTGTTTTTCTTCTTTTTTTTGTCAATAAATGGATTAGATTTAGTTTTTTAGTTTCAATTGATGAATATTCATGAAAATATAAGCTTTAAGTTCTAAATGGATAGCTTTTAAGAGGAAAGTCATATTAAAGTTTATGCCTTTGATGGTTGAATATTTGTTTGGAATTCGATTTTGTTTGAAATCCTTTTTTGTGGTTAATTTGTATTTAAAAATTAAATCTTTAACTCAAAGCCTTGGTTTTTTAGACTTAATTTAGAAATTGATCTTTATTTCCTTTTCAAGTTAATTTTAATTAGAAAAATCAAGTCTTTGATTTAAAGTTTGAATTTTTGAATTAAAGTTAGCTGGGAAATTGAGTATTAAATCAGTTTGAGCTAATTTTAATTTGAAAATCAAAACTTTGAATTAAAGATTTAATTTTTTAAATTAAAACCAACTTGGAAAGGGATTGATGAATCTTTTTTGAATTAATCCTAATTTAAAAATTAACACTTTAGGTTAAAGATTTGAGTTTTTTTTAGGTTGGTCTAATTAGAAGGTCAGGTTCAGTTCATATGAGGACTTTAATTTGTGTTCCCGTTCTTTTAAAGATTCAAGTTTATTTCTGTGATCGCTTTGATTCCTGACTTAGGGTTTTGTTTGCCTTTTAATGCAATTTGATTCTTGATTTATATTATTAGTTTGCAGTCTATGTTATTTGATCCCTGAATTTTACTAATCGTTCTCTTCAATGTGCAGTAATGTCCCCAGTCTGTCCAATTTGACCCTTGAGCTTTCATTTCTTTTAAGTTATTCAATATTTAGGTTATCGACTTAATTAAGCCTTTGGGATTTGTAGTTGATATGAGTTAGAAATTAGTTCAATCATATGCATTCATGTCGTACATGTTATATGTCACCTTGCTACATTCAAAGTGCATTAACATTCATCTTTTACTGAGATGAAGGACCTTTTGGATAAATGTACTCGAGTACGAATTTCTGGGAGATCCTTCTAGACCTGTCTATTCCATAAATACCCCCATAATGCGTGGGAAGGGTTTATGGAGTTGACTTTGGGTAGACTTGTGTTAATGCATGTAAATAAGATCAATCTTTCATGCTCCTTAATTGTCATTCATGAGAGTTAGCTAAGTAAGAATCAGTAAACAGTAGTTGTTTTACAATGACGGGCGGGCCCCAAATAAATGTACTCGGGTACGAATTTTTGGTCCTCACTCCAAGATTAAATTATTCCCGGGATACCCCCATAATGCGTGAGAAGGGTCTCGGGTTAATTTCAAGTACACTGATGTTTACTGATTAAACTAAAATTCACCAATTCATGCATCATTTGCATTCATTCATCCGAAAATAAGATAAAAGCAACCGTTTTTATTTAGATCCACTAGATCTTAGTTTAGATTAGAGGTATCGTCATTTGACGGGCATTTGGGGGTGCTGATCCTTCCCCAAATGTAACAGACTCCCGAACCTAGATTTAGGTTGGAAGACCGGACTTTAAGTTTAGTGGGTCCAATGCCGAGCTTTGGATTTAACTAGGCTTAGGAGGTCATTAGGTGGCTAATCACACCTTAGAAAAAAGATTAGTGGCGACTCCTCTTTTCCAAAGTCGTTTCGGCAGGGTTCCCCAGACCCGAACGTTTCGACAGTTGTCAAATGCATATATATCATAAATTTAAATATAGGAAAAGTAAAATTTAACACTTGAAACGTAACATAATACAAATTTGAAGTTTTATTGAAAACAACAAATTAGTCTGACCCCATTTTCAACTTGAACGAATCTATTATTGTTATCAGTTATTACTTGACATAAAAGCATATCTTCGTAAGTCTTTTTCTTTTTTTTCTATTTCCTCTCAATCTTCATGTTGTTTGTCTTCAATTCCTTTTCCATTTTCTACAACTCCTTTTCCCCTGCATTGTTTAATTTTAATTTGCATTAGTTTTGACAATTTTTTTATTGTATTTGGCTAATTAGTAGACATGAATAAAAGTTGGTCAAGAAGTCTATCTTTTTTGGATTTTCATGTGTTTATTTTGGAAAGAGTTCAATTATTACTCCTTCAATGGGGATCTTAGGTGGTCTTCAATGGAGTTCAGTTATATCAACCCTCAGAAAACTGGTGTTTTGCACTTGCAAGATATGCAAAAATTCCTCAATTGTAAAATTACTCATCTACAAATCAAAAAATAAAGATCAAATTAACATATCTTATCATTTTTCAAAAGAATAAATGAACTAAATTCAACATTGCATCATAACCTGCATAAAATCTTCTTCATAATTACTATCTTTAAAATTAATATTTGCATCTACTCCACAAAACTTGATCGTTGCTCGATCATATCTTCTACGACCCCACCACCAAAAATAACAATAATAATCCAAAACTCTCGACATTTTCTCCAAATATAATCTTAATATTTGTTAGAAAACTTACCTTGCTACCGCATGCATTATGTCAAATCCCCTTGCAAAAGAGTCCAGCACCACAACCAAATTCTTACAGACAAAATCTTCAATTTTTTCGATTCTTTATCTTTTTATATATATAAAAAAAACATAAAATAAACTCAAAGATCAAATATTAGAAGCAAGCAAAATTAATTAGTGCAATTAGTAACCGCTAATTTTGGGAAAATGAAAAGACATGAATTGATTATATTCATAAATTTATAAAAAAAAAACATATTTTTAAATAAGACAACCTTTGAAATTCTCTTAAATAAAAAAGCTGGTCATATATCTTTAAACCGAAAGTTAATGAACCCTAAATAAAGAAACCTTTTATATTTCACCTAAATCTATTTTAATGTAATTAAATATCACCTTTAAAATATAATTAAACTTTAAATGAAAATAAAAACTATTCATATACTTACAAAAATTAAATCAAAATATAAATAAAAAATAAAATTAAAACTGAAGGTTGATTTCTCAAAACAAAAAAAAAATTGAAGAATGATTCAATTTCAGAGCAAAAAATCGGAGGAAATATAAAGATTTTAGAAACCTGTGCAAAGAACAGTAGAAGCAACAATGGAGGAAGGCAAAAATGAAATGGGATCCTTTTCCTTAAATATCTCCTCGAGTTCAATTTTGCTTCACTGTTTCTGTGACTTCGATTTTCTCGCTTGTGAGAAAAAAAAAAAGGCTATTAACCTGGTAACACGACTAAAAACTATTTTTTGAAAAAAATTATTATCGCAGGAAAATTAATATACATCAAAGGAATCTAAAAGAACATTTAAAAATCAATTGATATGATATAGTATTCATCTATTAACAATAACTTACTTTAGTAATTGGTGTAGACCTCACCTGACTCCCACAACTCCCAACCGAAGGGAAAAGCAAAAGCATCAGTCCATATAATCACAAATATAAACAATAAGTAAAATCTCAAATACCCAGAAAGAGATAGCAAAAAACAAACCTGGGCAGTTTTCCCATAAACCAATGGTAAGAAACGAACCAATATGCAGAAATCGGAAAAGAGCAAAGACCCAACCAAAGAAAGTGAGATTGTGAAAAAGGAAAGATTCATTGTCTGGGCCGTCCTCGTCATCCTTGAAAAATAAAAAAAATAAATCATTCAAAAACCCAATTGAAGGAACGAAAAGAGATCGGAGTTAGATCGAATCTTGGATCTTAACCGATGAAATCAAAGAGAGTAAAAAAAATTCGCATAAATGGCGTTTCGAAGAAAGGGATGAGGGAGGTCATTGAAAGGAAGGAACTTTGGACTGAGATAGAAGACGCTCTATCCAAACTTTTTCTCTATAATTGAAGGGACATTGGAAGGAATGGAAAAAAGCAAAAAAAAAAATCAATTGAATCTTCCTTGATGGGAAAAAGAAAGGGAGGAGGAAGAATAGTTCACTGATTTGGGACCTGTTCAGCCGAAAACCAAAGAAATTATGGTGGGAACATCACTTATCAGAACTCCATGGCCAAATTACACGCAAAGAGAATGGATCTGAAGAAAATATGTTTGGCTTAAGGGATATTTCAGTAATCAACCACGTGAGAAAAGAACAAAACGGGGCGATAAGGTCACTCCACATTAAAGTTGATGGGGGATCTTTTAGTAAATTTTCGTGGGAACAACATTTATTAGAACTCAATGGCCAAATTACACACAAAGACAATGGATCTAAAGAAAATGTGTAGGCTTAGGGGTATTTCAGTAATCAACCAAATGAGGAAAGACCAAAACGGGGCGAAAAGGTTCTCCCACATTAAAAGTTGATGGGAGCCTTTAGTAATGTATAGAGGCTATTCAAATAATATATAGTATATATATATAACTATTACTAGTTTTGTCTCTAATTAGATGTCCACTCTTGGTCAATCAACCCCAATGTTTGACCATTATTTATAAAAAAAATATGAAAATTTTAATTTTAAAAAAATATGTGTTGAAAAGTTTACAATTCAAAGTTTATAAATATTATTTTTAAAATTTGTTTTGCTTTATATATTTTTTATATATAGTGGTCAAAAATTGGTGTTAGTTAACCAAAAAAATACATCTAATTAGGGATGGAATGAGTATATATATGGATATAATAAAATCTATATAACTAGTAACTACCCATCCGCGCTTCGCCGCGGCTTATCTTCTCTGATGCTAGAAAAATTGAAAAAAAAATTTTGTAGAAAAGATGGTTTCTTTTGCAAATTATTATTGAAGAAAAGATGTTTTTTCCTGCAAATTATTAATGGAGAAAAGATGTTTTTTTATGAACATCATTATTAGTGATAAGATATTTTTCAATTCGATATTTAATTTTAATTTTTAATTATTAGTAGAGCATGATTGAAAAGAAGTAAACATATTTCTATAAAAAAGATAACACCTATTCATTCTTTTTCTTCCACTGAAATTTAAAATTGAAAGATAGTATATACTAATTCAATTTTGCAAAGCACAGTGATAAGCAAACTTTAAACATCAATCCATAAGCATAGTAGTAGTACCATTCACATGAAACTATAACATAATGAAAACTAAGCTAAATACTTTAAACATGAACTTCATCATTATACATTGTTCTTGTCTTCCTGCAGCTGCTGCTTGTTTTTTTGGCTTCACCAATGCTGTGCAAAAAAGCAGGTTGTATTTCAATATTGAACATTTATAATTCTTTTAATCTGGTTTGTTTTTTGTATTTGTTCTTACTTGCTTCTTATCTTCCATTGTGGGTGTCAACTGTCAAGACCACGTATCAACTTCATTGCAGCTCTGTAGCTTTCTACATCTCTTCGGCCAATTTGAGCGTCGTTTGCATCTCCCCACGCAATCGTCTTCCGAAGTAGAAAGGGACCCTCCATTGCTTCATACCTAATGAATAAAATCAACACACCATACAATATTAATCAAAATCATGTTATTAGTAAAGAAAGGATCCTTTCATCAGAGCATTGTATTAAAGTATTCATATGCTTTGCTTTTTCTCCAATGATTAAACATGAGGCCAGTTTAGTTTGCCAAATTGGAACAAATTAGGAAAAAGACAAAAAGCTTATGAATTGAAGCAGAAACTGATGAAAACTCCAGATAGTACACAGAGAACTAACTTTCACTACAATCGTGGTATGTTAATATTAGGAAGAAACTAACCATATCAACTAACATCCAGTCTCTTTAATTTGATTTGCATACTATTGGATCTTATATCCAAAATACATGTCAACCTGGTTGCAAACCTAAATAATGAAAGAAAATATAAAGAACACAATACCTAATGTCAAGCAGCGCAAGTCACAGCAAGAACAAAATCGTAAAAAGATTGACCAAAATGTCATGAGATGCGATGGATTGTGCAAACTGAAATGAAGTTCCAGCTTGTTTAGTTCCTTAAGCCGATGACTTGTTTTGTCCTCAGCCTCCTGAAGAAACCTTCAATTTTGCCTGAAAAAACAAAAACCACCAACTTCAATAGGTAAAGTTAATAACAAAGTGCATCTCGCAAAGTATAGAAACAATTGCTGGTTTCGCAATTTTCAAACATCCTACCCATCATATCAGCGGATGGCATGCAAGGATAAAAAAAAGTTATAAAAGATCACACCCGATACAATTGTCTCCATCCAAATGAAGCTTTTTGACTTTCATATTCTTAATCACACTAATCATACTCTCAATGCCAAACTGTTATTGATAGATTTTCTTCAACAGATTATCAGTTATTGGACTTAGATCCCTTCCCTACAACAACCAATCAATCCGTGTAAGAGTAAATACACAATCAAAGCCAAATATACTATGTTGCACAAACTATGGAAGTCAACTTACTATGGTACTCTTCCCAACATGCATTAATTCATCAACTTCCACTTTCTTTTACTCTTTCCAATTCCTCTTCTCAATTTCCCCTTGTCCTCTCTCAATGTTTCTGCTTCATACGCCTAAAAGAACATATCAGCAATAAAATAATTAGCAGAGAATGAGATATTTGGTAAGAATTTCCAACTCAATCCTACCAAGAAGAATCATATATTTAGCCTAGTTGTACTTGAGAATTCCCCAATTACCTATTATACAGTGTTATCACCGAACAATTAGAAGGCTAAGCAATTTACACTTGCTTTTGCAAGAACATAGGCTGAAACGAACTCAGTAACCCCAGCTCCAATCACTGCTATTTAGATAATATCACTCCTAATAAGTTCCAAAAAAAGGTTGGTAAGCATAAGCAAACAACTAAGCAGATTATTTAGAAGTTAAAAAATGTTAATATAAATGTAATTTCAGCAACCATTGATGACAACCCATAATCATATAGAACTCACATGTAATTGGCCTACTTTATATGATTGACCTCTTAGGTAAAGAGCTTTGAAATTCTTTACATCATATGCCAAAACCTGAAAGTACAAACATGTAATTTTAGCTAGGAAGAATCGTTGGCATCTTGCTGATAAATCTAATGAAATAGTAATTTCTTGCCTAAATATTCAGTTTTCCCAAGTTACATACCTAAAATGATTTTCCAGCTCTCTGGAACCTCAACTCTGTAAGACAATGGGCTCAGGATCTCTACCAAATTCCTTAAGCAGTGTGCAACACTTTGATCATCTGCAATATGGGCAAAATGTGATATTCAATTAGATTAACCTAAAAGATTAAAATGAGTGAGGAAATTATTCAAAAGGACATAATAATTTGAGAATCCGTAAGAGCAGTAATCAGAATCACCTATTTTCCATCCCTAACGGAAACAGTTAAATCCAATCTCATTCTTCTTGCCAAATGAATCAACCCTTGCCTTTGTTTAGCATTATCCCCTATTACTTGAAAAACATTGCAGAAAAACAGAGGATTTAATCAAATCTATATGTTCCATGGGCAAAATTTTGTGGCAGAGAACCAAAGAAATATTCTTACAGGTTTTCATATCTCAAAATTTCTCTTCTGTTTTGCATGAAAGACTTGATGATAAACTGAGCAAAAGAAAATGATTCAATCAAGACATAAATTAGAAAAGTAAAGAAAATATACAAAAATTCATTGATTTCACCTCTCGGTCTTGAATTCTCTGTGTCACCATCATCTCTAAGCTTTTTTTTAAGTGATACTCTACCTAGCTCTGACCTGCAAAATGAGAAAAGAAACAAATTAAACCCATTTATAATAGCCATAAGGTGAAACAAAACCATAGCAGATGAAGTTAATTATATGGTAAACTAAAGAAGAGCTGCCATCCCCATAGCCACGCCAGGTGTTGTTTCCATTAATTTTGATTTCAGAAATCCTATTGCTTCACAAACATCAACATCATTATATTGCTTTTTGTATTTCTTCTCCTATTCCATCCAATCTCTCTCTGATTTTTTTTTTTTATAAAGAGTTCAAACTAATTTTAATTAAACAACTATATATGCAAACTTTCAAATCCTTAATTTCCTTTTGAATTTTTTGGAACGTTCATAGAAGGAAAATAGAGCATCGATAGAACCAAATAAATAAGAGTTGAAAAGTAAATTTAAAATGACATGACGGAAAAATTAGAAACGCAAGGTAAAATGATCGAAACGAAACCTGATAAAGCATGGGCAAGGCCGCAATAATGATGGAAAAGGAAGGAGCAAGAGAAAGGATTGCAACGCAGCTTCCTCGACAACAGTAATAAACTGGAAGAAAATCGCTAAATGAAAAGAAAAGGAAAGTTTAAGAATTAATTTGTCTAACAAAAAAGAAAAGAAAATGGATGTTTAAAGGGAAAAAAAAAAGAAGTTCTACCCATGCCTTGAGGAGTAACAACTGCAGTTCCCTTTTTCATTGATAAGTGCAGCAACTTCACCGCTGCAGCCTCCTTCAATCCTCCGCTCTAAGCCTCCAATTGCGCCATCTATGAATCTAAAAAAGCTTTTGTTGCTGTGAGAGAGAAAATAGTGAAACGGTGTAAAGATGGGAAACGCAGGAAAAGAGAGATCAAAGGTGAAGGAGTGGAGGCGATTCAATTGCCTCAAAAGTTTTTTTGTTTGATTTTAGGGGTTTATGGGTTTGATTAAAGGGAGAGCAGAGGCCGTATTTTGGAAGGAAAACACAAAGAGGATAAGAGACATTGAACAATATAGACCTAAAGAATTAATTTCGAATTAAATGCATTCAATAGAGTTGAAAGGAAATTTAATCTGGGAATACCAAAAATCAAATTAGCCAAAGAACTCGTTTCATTTTAAGGTAAATAATAAATACTATCTGGTATCATCAAAAAGATAAATGTTTGTAGAGCACACTCGTTTCATTTCCCCAGATGATCGAAGTTTGTAGAGCACACTCACAAATTGATAAACGCTACTGAGAAGGTCCGAAAAAAAGAACAAAAAGAAAAAAATTGATTTTATATGTTTTTTTTAGTTAAATAAATATAAGTGTTTGCTGGGGCCCACTAACAAATTGATAAAAGCTAACATAAAAGGTAGTTGAGATAAAAAAAATAGTTCACAGGCAAGAAATGTTCCTCTTCTAAAATGGGGTCCACAAAAACTAAAGATAAAATCACATGTAGTTGACTAACAACCATGACACATGTCACTCAACAAATACCTCTGTAGATTCAAATATATGTAAGTATGATAATGATCACAATTTTTTTTTGGTGCAAAATAATGATCACAATTCAATGATTCATTAATCAATAAAAAAAGTACTAAACTATTAAATATTTTTATATAACTTAAAGCAAAAGACTAAAAAGTTTAAACAAATAAAGAGTCTACAAAGAGGTTTACTAATAAAACAAAGAGTCTACAAAAGAGGTTTACTAATAAAAAAATTACATTTATAAACTGCAAACTTTCAGAAGTCAAGAGCTAGTCACTATAAAAAGTCTAAAAAATATATATTTTAAGAAGAAGAAAAAATGTGAAAAAAAAAAACATTTTATACTATGTTGACTAACTTTGGATTTCAGGTATTAAATTTCGTCCTTATTCAATCTAGTCCGTTGTTTTAGTTCAATTCAGCCCCCAAAGTTTTTTAGTGGATCAATTAAGGGTCTATCAGCTTTTAATTTGTTTAATTTAAGGTTTTCATTTTAATTATTTGTTTAATTTAATGCTTAATTTGTTTTAATTTACAATAATTTAGGATTAATTAGCATTAATTAATTTAAATTAGTGTTAAAGTATATGTATTTTATATTTAATTTAGTTAATTTAAATGTTGCACCGTGCACTCTACTTAATAATAGTGTGATTTTTTTAAAAAAATCTTTAAGAAGAACTTGCACTTAAACCTGGATGAGCTGGATTCATATTGGACTCTGAAATATCGAATAGAAATCAAACTCGAACCTGAACCTGAAAATATCCGAATCCGAAAAAACTTAAATCCAAATAAACTCGAATCTGAAAAAATTCAAACCCAAAATGACCCATCCCGAACTCAAACCCGCTCAATTGCGAGCTATACTCTTTCATTAGGTCTGATCTGTGAGAGGGCTGTTCCGCCCAAATCAAGCAGTCCAATTTATTTATACAAAATTTTTCAGCCCAATCCAATGTGACTGTTTCGTCACTCAACAATCATATTTTCAATTCTGAAAAAATAAAAATTGAGAAAACAAAGGTGCAATGAAAACAAATAAATTCTTTCCAATTTCGATTCTTCCTAGTCGTTTCACATCCTTGTTCCTAACGTGGCATTACTTTTATGGACTTTTTTGGAATATAAATTGAGAAGGATTAAAAAATTGGTACTCGCTTTCCGAGGCTCGTGGAAAACACGCTCTTTCGTCAATACCGTGAGGCGGAGGCTAACTGCTACATGGTGGTTTCGCTTAACCTCTAGTTGGGACCCACTCCTCACTTCCGACAAACAAACATTTACATTTAATTATTATATACTAAATTATGTACATAATTACTATTAATTAATGTATAAAATAATAATCATATTTTAATTTTTGGCCAAAAAGCTCGTTATTTAATTAATTTTTTTTTGAGATAACGTTATTTAATTAATTATATTAGTACTACTATTAATCAATTTATTTATTTATTTATATTTTATACCCTTATTATTCTTTTTTCAACTTTCTTCTTTTTTAAAGGTTATTTGCAACTGCACCGTCACCTACATCATATTCTTTTTGTTATCTCTAGAATCTCTGCGTTGTAAATTTTTGAATGAGTTAGGAATTCCTTTTCTTATGTTTTATTTCTATTTTAAAAGTACACCCAAAAGAAAATTGTAGAGCAAATGGCAAGAAAACAAATGTACTAAGGTCTAAAAGAATAACTCAATCATGTCTGCCTTCAGTTCTTTTTTCTGTATTTTATAGAAGGATTTGCCTCCCTACAATAATGTTTCTTCAGACAACAAAATTTTGGAAGAGATTGATAATGAAATCCTTTGATTTTTTTTTTTTCTTCCAACAAACCATGTGAATATGACACAATTAACTAAAATTCACACGGTTTGTGTATATATATTAGGAGTAACTCTTCTTGCTCCTCCAAATTCTCCCTCTTAATGTCCCTCCTGACATGATCTCTTTTTTTATTATTATAGAGTTTTAGAAATAAGATACAAAATTAATTTAACTAGGTTTAGCTCTAAATTAAAATTTTATTTTTAATTTTAAGGGTAAACTTCAAAATTATTAATTTATTGTTATAGAATTTTAAAAATAAAATACAAAACTTTTTTTTTTTAAGAAAATGTAATTTTCATTCATAAAAATGAAATTACATAGTTCATAACATAAATTATAATAGATTGAATTTCATCATCAACGTCTTGATCTGGATTTGTCATCATGATATGAATTCTTTGAATTGGAGTTTCGAATCTTTCCCATGAGTCTCTAGCACGCGCGACACCTCTTTGTTTTCGCTTCTGTGAGCTTTCACCAACGACAGAAAGGTGAGTGATCCGAAAACCTCCCCAATTGATCCGATAACCACAAAGAAAATCCATCTCAATATGATAGTGAAATCTCCAATCTATTGTAAACTCAAAAGACATCAAACAAACTGAATAAACTGACTCGACAAACTGAACTAACTCAAACATCCAAGATCTAAAGATCTGGAGACTCAAACATTCAAAATCTAAAGATCTGGAGACTCAAACATTCAAAATCTAAAGATCTGGAGACTCAAACATTCAAGATCTAAAGATCTGAAGACTGATAACCCAAACAGATCAACAGATCTGTGGGACTTTATTCTAAAACTAAAGAAAAAAAAAACAAGGTACGAAATAAAAAAAAAAACCAAACCCCTCCTCCCCCTTGACAGTAATAGCCAAGGAGGAGGAGCGAAAAGAGAACAAAGCAAGAAAAACTAGAGAAGGGAGAAAGAGGGAGACGGCTAAAAAAATATTTTAAAAAAATAAAATACAAAAACTAATTTCACTAAATATAGCCCCAAATTAATTTTTTTTATTTTAAGGGTAAATTCCATAATTAATAATATTGTTATAGGGTTTTAGAAACAAAATATATATCTAATTCACTAAGTTTAGTCCAAATTAAAATTAAAATTTTATTTTAAGGGTCAGAAAAATTAAAATTTATAAAGTGTGTATTGGTTTGGGACCAATAAAGTGATGACATGTGGCCTAACGTGTGATGGACACATCAGGAGGGAACATTGTGTGGAGCAAAATGGAGGGGCATGTAGCAAAGTTCATATATTAGTAGTATTACTTTCGAGTCGAAGTTAATGATTTATCATGATGATCTTTTTGAAATGGGATAATCGAAATATGTTTTAGAAAGTATCTTCTCCCATGTATTTGTTATGGTGTACTTTATGATACACTTGGTTAATTCTAATCTTTCGGTGCATTCCTTTTCTCTCAGTCATTGGATATTAAAAACTTAATCGGTTTTAATAACTTGTTGGAATGGGTTTATTCTTATGGTAAATGCAGAAGGGAGGGTTATATGTTAGAACATGTACCGACAAAGAAATAAGTATGGATGTAAACTTTCAAAAAGGTTTCACAAGATTGCAACATTGAGTTTTAAAACCGGTTAAACATGTTGAAGTTTTTAATATCCAACGACTGTGAGAAATGTAATGCATCCAATGGCCAGAATTAGCAAGTGTACCATAAGTGCACTATAACAACAGGTATATGGGAGAAGACACCTTAGAAAATAAAATATAATAATCGGAACTCTCATTACAATAAGACATCTCCATATCCTCAAACAATCCAATGAGAAATTAAAAATACTACCCCGATTTGACATCATGTTTGAAAATTAAAAAAAAAAAACAACGTAATACCAAATAAATCTTGATTTATTTAAAAAACTGATTTTGATAGTAAAAACCAAGCTAACGTGAAAAGCCAAATTGATTTTGACGGTACGTACTTTTGCGTTTCAAAAGTGTATTTTTTATATGAAATAACTAAAATCTTTTCAATATTTTTTCTCTATCTTTTTTAACTAATATTCTTTTTAGACATTTTATCTTTCTAACAAATTATTTTACAGAAATATCAAACATTAACTACATTTTTCTACCGTAATTTTAAAAAATTACTTTTTAAAAACACTTCTTCATTACCAAACTTTTTCAAACCGCAAACTCAATACAAAAATAGGTTATAAATGGGCACAAAACCCACATGTAGTGAGACTTGAATTCCAAAACTTCACAATTCAGGTACAATACATCTACCAATTGAGTTAACAATCCGAGTATGATAATAGACTGAGTTTAACATAAATAATATTTAAAAATTATCAAAAGCGTAGCAAAGTCTCCTTTATTAAGATTTTTTTTTGGTATATTTACAAGTTAACCTTGTTCGAGCCGGGTTGGCCCACTATGGGGGTAAAGCTCTCCCAACAATGATTTTCTCCATCCACAAGACTCGAACCCAAGACCTTACTTAAGGGGAACAAGTGCCAAACCACTTGAACCAACCACTTGTTGGTTAAGAATTTTTTTTGGTCGAAAACACAATGAACTTTTATTATTACTCACAAAACAATCACACTGTTCCAGAAAAAGCAAAATAAAAAAAAGGTATTACAGAACATATAATACCTATTCTGATGCCAAAAAAAAAGGAACATATAATACCTATTCTAATTCAGCTTAAAAAACAAACTAAGGAGGTGCAGCAACTCCATCCTTAATCCAAATTCCTACAGGTGACGATGAAGGTTGTTGTCTCTAGTCAACAAAACACATCCTCACTCTAGCTTGCTTAGCAAACCAGTCTTCTTTATTAAGGTATTTACAAGAGTGAGATTAGACCGGAAATGATATCACGGACTTGATTCCATATATACACTACATATTATTTGAATAAATATGTGGAATTACCAAAAGATCCTCACCCTGGATTAATGAGAAGCGAGAGAACAATTTTTTTCGTCTTTTCCAACTTGACAGATTACTTAAATGTCCTAACTTTTTTATTCTTGAGGGGATTAAATAACTAGACTTTTTGATCATTTCTCAATGTGAATTACTAAATACCGCCCCCTTTTACTAGCCACCGCCCCCCTCTTGGACTATTTTGCCCTTTGTTTTATTTTCCATCAAACTTTAAACTTTTCAATTCTCTCAACCTTCAAACTTTCAAAACTCAATCATTCAAAATCATTCAAGTAAAACAACATCAAAATGCATGAACAAAGATTTTCCGGATTGAAAGTATGTTTTTTTTAAAAAAAAAAGTAAAAAACAAATATCTATTTATCATTAATCAAATATTAAAGATCTCTTGCTAATATTGACATATCCATACCCATTTAAATTAAATGAATATCAAATACTTATTAGAGGACACAAGGAAATTAAAGAAAAATCTTTAAAAAAAGAGTTTAAGAAACAAAAAAAAGAAGAAGAACAGCGGGTCGCGCGAGCGGATCGCGATCCGGGTACGACTAGGTCGCGCGCGGGTCGCGATCCGGGTGCGCCTTTGGTCGTGGGCGGGTCGCGACCCGCCACGGTGTGTGTAGGTCGCGTGCGATTGCGGGTCGCGCGACCCGCCTGTTCTTCTTCCTCTTTTTTTTTCTCTTTCTCTTCTTTAAACGATTTTTTTTTTTTAAAATTCTTTTAATTTTATTTTGCCCTTTAATAAGTATTGGCCAATTTATTTAGTTTAAATGGGTATGAATATGTTAATATTAGCAAGAGGACTTTAATATTTGATTAATAATAAATAGATATTTGGTTTTTTACTTTTTTTTCAAAAAAAAAAATCATAACTTTCAATCCGAAAATTCTTTTACCCATCCCGGATGTCGCTACTCCATGGATTTTGATGTTGTTTTGTTTGAATGATTGAGATTTGAAAGTTTGAAGGTTGAGAGAATTGAAAATTTTGAAGTTTGAACGAAATGGCAAAATAGTCCAAAGGGGGGCGGTACCTAGTAAAAGGGGACGGTATTTAGTAATCCCCTTTCTCAATTGACTTTAATAGAGTAGTGGAATTACTAAAAGATCCCTACCAAGGCTTGCTTTTGGAGTTAGAGAACTTATTTTTTTTCGTCTTTTCCTACTTGGCAGATTACTTAAATGTCCTAACTTTTGATTCTTGAGGGGATTAAATAAGTAATTTTTTTGGTCATTTCTCAATGGACTTGAATAGAGTAGTGGAATTAATAAAAGATCTCCATCAAGAATTGATAATGAGCTAGAGAACTAATCTTTTTCGTCTTTACCTACTTGGCAGATTACTTAAAATGTCCTATCTTTTGATTCTTGAGGAGATTAAATAACTAAACTTTTTGGTAATTTCTCAATTGACAAATGACTCAAAAAGTCGCATGTCATATTCCTTTATTTCCTCCTTTCCCCTTACCTTTTGGTAATTACAATATTTCTTGAATCAGATTTAATTAATTGCACCCTCTCATTTGTCAATTCCACAAGTGCTGCATTTAGTGACTTTGTTTTTTTTCCCTGTCGATTATTTTTTGAAAAATCTGTACCTTAAAAAAGGAAATATAACAATTCTAATAAACACGTCAAAGCACTGTCTTCATTTTTAAATTTACGGTGAAAATCTTTTAATATATGCATGGTGATAAATAATGATTCTAAAAAAAACGCCCGTAGCGCTAGCACGAGCGGATCAACTTGTAGTTACTATGAAATTAATTAAAATGTGACAAATTTAGTAAAAAATTCATAGAGATTGGTTCCAATTTAAGTAATTTTAAAATCTCGAGACAAACTCGGAATTATGACATTAATTGTGTTAGGGTTTTAAAATGAATAAGTGATTGTAGGTGTGTTTTTGTGGTTATTTTCACAGATTGAGTTCTATATAATGATGGCACAGGTGAGGAGTAGTTTAAAATTTTAACATTAAGTAACTTTTAAGTTCCGGCCAAAAAAAATTGAAGTAACAAAAAAATTGAATTTTTTTTCTCAAAAATGATTTTTATGTGAGAAAAAACACCTATTAAACTTGGGATTCTGGTTGGCCAAAAAAACTTGGGATTCTGGGATTGCTCAAAAAAAAACTTGGGATTCTGGGAAAATCTTGTGAAAAAAAAAAAGAAAATCAAAAAATAGAAAATGTACAAGAAGGTCAAACGTCAAAGATACACATAATTATATGGGAAAGAAAAAACAGGAGAGAACTTGTCGAGTACAATACCGAGTAGATGTTCCTATTTTTTAGAACGAGAGGATTTATAGAAAGAAAATAAAAAAAAATAAATTAATAAAAGGAATTTTTCAACCCAAAAGAACCCTCTTTCTGGCCCCCAAACTCCCAACTCTTATATTTCTCACCACTTTTTAACTCTCAATCTCTCATCATCATATCATCATCATAGAGTAATATATTAGTGATAGTCTTCTCCACCAAACCACCGCTGTCGCGCTCCGCCGTGTTCTCCGCCTCTTTTTTTGGTAGTAAAAAACTGATGGAGCAAAAGCTGAGAGTAGAGATAGACCAAATGCCTCCACGTGGAGCTCACCACAGGCGGGCCCACTCCGACACGGCTTTCCGTTTCGACGATTTCCTCCTCTTCGACCCTTCCGACCTCGATCTTTCTTCCCTTGACCTCCCGGCTTCCTCTTCCAATCCCGCTCCGCCACCTGTCATCCCCGTCCCCGCAGATTCTTCTGATGACTCCTCTTCAAACGGCCCCGCTCGCTCCTCTCACAATAACCCTAGGCATATCTCCTCCCACCTCCGAAGCCTCTCTGTTGACTCTGATTTCTTCGACGGACTTGGGTTGACTGGCCCCGCTATTTCCGGAGGAACTGGAGATGAGAAATTTGGCGGGAAAACTGGGGTTGGGGAGAAAAGGGTTCATCATAGACATAGCAATTCCATGGATGGGTCATTTGAGGTTGAGTCTTTGATGGCCGTTGATGGTGTTAAGAAGGCTATGGCTCCTGATAGACTCGCTGAGCTTGCTCTTATTGATCCTAAGAGAGCTAAAAGGTCCCTTCTTCCTCAACTACTACTTTCTTTAAATTATATTTTCAGTGTAAATTTTTCCACGATTATATGCTTTTTTTTCTTCTCTTTTTTCATAATTTTGTTTTTCTGTTTTGAGTTTTGATTTGTTCTTCACCAAAGACAAGTTTTTGTTATGCCTCTTTGGTCAACCCCGCCTTTTTTCCTTTAGTTTACTTTTCATTTTTTGTCCTTTTAGTTGAAATTAAATTAAAAAAGAAGTAGCAAAAAATGCAATTAATTTTCTACTAAATGGAGTTTATGTTGTGTTTTAGGATTCTAGCTAACCGGCAGTCGGCTGCGCGTTCAAAGGAGAGGAAGATTCGATACACAAATGAGCTGGAGAGGAAAGTGCAGACTCTGCAGACAGAAGCTACCAATCTCTCCGCGCAGGTCACAATGTTGCAGGTAATTCACTTTTTGCCCCTTTTTGGTTTTGCTTTATACTTCAAACATGTTACCCTTTGCTCTTTTCTAGAATGTGAACTTTTCAGGTTCATGCTCTCCTTTATATTGTTATCTCGCTTGTTATAATATAATGCCTCAATCATTTTTACACGGTTTTTCCAATTTCAAAAGTCAAAGTCTGATCTTCTTTGACTGTAACTTTATTTAATTATATCTCCGTCTAGCTACCGATTGCAATTATATTTATACTACTCCATATTATAAGCATGTAACGCATGCTTTGCATACTTATCGATACGGTCAATTCACATCTGTTATCATTTGAATGATTATTGGAGACTTGGCCATTTTATTTGGCGCTTTGTGAGATTAACTAGTTTTGAAAATATTAGTTCTATAACCAGAACTAGTTTTCATTCCTTGTTGGGAGAAAATTAACCCCTCAAATAGACTTAAATTGAAGAGGCAAATCTTTACTTGATTGTTTGCAACTTCCATAATAGTACTTCTTTGTGCTATAGATACATTAATAATTGGAGAAATTTTGAACGTAAAAAAGGCATTTGTGCTGGTTTTTTTTTCTTCTTCTTTTTCTTTTCTAGTCTGATAACCAATTGCTGCCCCAATCTTAGCCACTTTTGCTTTTTTAGAAATTCCGTTGTATGTTTTGTTTTAACTATTGCTGACAAGCTTAATCAACTTATATAACATCTATCGATCAATTCTTGAAGATGATAGGCATATTGAAATCTCTTTGTCGTAGAACAAGTGGAGACATTGTGGTAGCTACATTGAAAGTTCTGATATTGGTTGACATTGTAATCCTCATGGCCTTTTATATCTTCATCCGTTAGGTATCATTTGTCATGCTTAGAATTTGTACATCTCTGCCTATCAATTTGACTTGCATCATAACATACTATCTTTACTTTTGCACTTTGAATTGAGTTCATGATATCTACCAATTTTGGCAATTGGAGGGTGTACAGCTCTGTTGCTTCGGCTGGGTTTCAACTGATTAACATTGGATATTTCTGACAGAGGTGAATTCTAGTTTTTAAGAGGTTTTTCCTTGTACTTGGAAGGGCAAATCCTTGGTTCCTGCTGCCCTGGTCTAGTTTGAACCCATGTGTTCATTGGGAATATGTTAGGGAAAATGAGAATCAAGTAACATAGGGGAATATTATGCAAAGGACTTTTTTTTTCTTTAGTAATAAAATCTGAGATTTCGGTGTTGTGATGATTCTTTATGCCATTAGTGTGTAGAATAGCATAGTAAGTGGAAAATGCTTTTTAACACTTTTGAGGTGGATTCATGCTATATTAAATAGTGGGTAAAGGCAACTTTATACACTTTTACATCATGCCCAGGAATGAGGGGAAGGCATAATCTTTCTTTTTGGCATATCTTTTCAACTGTTCCGTATCAAAGCTTCTTTTTATTTTGCCACCACCAAAGGCCATGCCTGTGCCAAGAAAAATGATAATTCTGTGATAAACTAGGGTCAGTTTCAATCTATGACATCTCTTAAAAAGTTTCTTTGTGTAACTTGCTGTTGATCTGCCTCCCTAAGAGTAGTTCAAACTCCATTCCTGGGTGGTTGATTTTTGTATATAAATTTATAAAATCCTGCACAGTCAAATATGTTGGCTTTTGCATGTGTTCAGTGTAAAAGGTTATTCTTAACTTCTGATTATGTTGATCTTTTGTACCTCCTTTTGTACTTGGAATTCAAGTTTTCCATATTTTAGTGGTTGTTATCAAGTGTCAATGTGGTTTCTTGTTATATTTTATAGCTATTTAGTTACCATTTACCAACTTAGCAACTTAGCACAGGGTCAAAAATAAGGAAAGAATCATGAGGGGAAAAAAAGAAAAAGAAAATAGAGTAGCTGAGGAAACATAGTATATCTAATAAGCAGAGAGAAATATAGAAACAACTCCCCCCCCCCCCCCCCCCCAGCCCCCCACCCACAGCGCTGATAACCCAAAAACACGGTGACTAACAATAAAATACAAGTAATATTAAAAAAACGCTAGTAGATTGATCTTTTAACGGACTTTCTTTTGTCCTGATCTATGGAGTTCTATAGAAGCAAAAGATTAATCTAGTCAATGTTCTTCTTCTTTTAAATATGAAGGTGTGCAATTGTGCAACTTTCACATACAGCTTCCTTTGATAGCAATACTCTTGTATGTGTCTTATCTATTGATTGATGGTTTGATGTTTGGTTCGTTGGTGGTCTCCTTGCGTTAATTGGCGTTATATGTTCCTATTTGGCAATACTCTTGTATGTGTCTAAATTTTTTATTGATGGTTTGATGTTCGGTTTGTTGATTGGGCTCCTTTCGTTAATTGGTGTTTTGCCTTTTTGGTTTGTGTAGTTTGGTTGATCTATATCATATGTGATTCTCATTAGGACTGCTTAGTTGTCATGCAGCTAATAATATGAAAATAGTTTTGAGTCCTATATCAATTTTTTTTTTTTGGTTCTGGACCAGATATTGAGGCTCTAATATTTGTTTTAGCACACAATGAAGGAAAGGAACCAACTCTAACATACTTTTCCATGATGCAGCGTGACACTACTGGGTTGACTACAGAGAATAAGGAACTCAAACTACGGCTACAGGCTATGGAGCAACAAGCACAGCTTAGAGATGGTATGCATTTTACCACTTCTGTAAACTATATAGTGCAATTTTACTGATGGTAGCTGGAAGCATCATAAATGAAGTCTTCATTTTTTGTCTCATTAAATTCATCAGTTAAGACGGAGTTGGTAAATTCATTAAACTTGTCGCATTCTCAGTTAAGCGATTTTAATCAAGTGGACCCGGTGTCCATTTGATAAAGTTATAGAATAAATCAGTAATTTAGAAGTGTACGGTAAGGGCTTAGTTAATTGGGAATAGGAACAATTATATCATAAATTTTAAAGGTGTACAAAAAAAATGGCATGGAGAAGAATTTTCAATGTGGTTTTCAGATGTCCTGCACAGAAAACATTGTAACTTGTAACAATACTGTTTTGAGGTAACCAACTCCTACTAGGTCATAAATTGGTCCAAGAGAGTTAACAAATTAGGGTTTGAAGATATGCTATTTATATAGTTTCCTTTTTTTAGCTTTGAATGAAGCATTGAGGGAGGAAGTGCAACGGCTTAAGATTCAAGCTGGTCAAATGTCGGCCATGAATGGACATCCTTTCAATAGAGGACTACCTCCTCAATTTATGCCACAGCAACCCGGTCCACATCACTTTGGTGGCCACCAGACCTCACAGCAGCAGCAGCAGCAACAACTACAGATGCCTCAATCATCCACCAACAACCAAACTCTCAATGGACAGCCGCAACCTCACTTCATGGACTTCAACCAGCGGACTTAATTACTTTCATGTTGGAAGCTAAAATTCAGTTAAGGTAGCATCTTGTACATAGAAATATGTATATGCTTTGCAGGTGATGGTTGTGAAAGAGTTTCGCTCCAATCAGTCCCCCTTTGTTTCGGTTTCACATATGGCTTTTATATCACAATTAGAGTAGAGAAATGATATTTAAATGTATTCTGTAGAGAGATTAGGTCCTAATTCTATTGCATTATTGATGGGTAGATGATGATGGTGTAACTAATCTTTATATTTTATATAGAATAATAATAACTATCTGCTGGAGATGGTTGGTATATGACTTATTGTATGAATATATATGTTTTCTTAGGAAAGAGTTTGGCACAGCAATGGAGACTTTGATCAAACAATTAGGTTTTTGACATCTTTTTTTTTTTTTTTTTGGCGAGAGGTTTTTGACATCTTATTTTATTTTCATTTGCAGCAGCATGGTTCACCAGTTTTCTAGTAAACAATGGTTAACGAAATGTTTTCTTCCTCTTTTTTGTCAGTTGAATTAACATAAATAAAACAAAATGTTAATTTGGCTTTTAACACTGGGTCAAATTTAATGATGAATAAAAGACAGAAAATGGCCCAATTAAACGCCAAATCAAACAACTTAGTTCTTAACATTATCTAATAAAAACATTTTCTAGAGTATGAATCAAATCTTGGTGACCAAAAGAATAAGATACTTGGGAAGAATTCATGGAAGGCTACGAGGATATATTCCTTTACAATGAAGTGCATATCTTGGAAAACTCCCTATATCTGGGACAAATTAACTGGTCGGCTGATTCTCTACAGGAAGAATAAAACTTGTGTTCTATCTTTCTTTGATTGAAGAAAGATATTGTTTTAGCTGCTTTTACCCATTTTCTTTACAGATCAAAACAAAGCATTTCAATTTGGTTTAGGTCTTATGACTTATCCTTCCACTTTGACTACCAAAAAAATTATGATTTCACAATCAAGAGCAAGCTCAAAATCATACAACCAAGCTTATTATTACCACCTTAAAATCCCTATTTCAGATTTTCCAATTGTTATTATAATCATAATTATACAATGTATGTATGTATGTATGTATGTATGTATGTATGTATGTGTGTGTGTGTGTGTGTGTGTGTGCATAGTGCTTTAGAAGGAAATTTTGTTACTTCTCTCTCTTACAAAGTTACATACCGTAGGTCTCGTGAATAGGTATAGTCAACGCGGTTTGACTTCAGATTAGTTGGACTTAATGTGACTACTAGACACGAATGATTTAGTAAAAAGAATGTATTGTAGGATGAACGTGACTTTTGTCTGAATCCGTTAAATACTATATCCTAATCCTAATCCTAAGCCTGAGATCGGCCTGCAAATAATCTTTACCAAGGCTAAGCTTCAATGGATCACGCTCACTTGGACTTCATTCAACATATTAGACGAGAAAGGACAAGAGCTATGTACCCTTTTAATTATTAGCGATCAAATAATTATAAAGACACTAAAGTGATCTATTCTAAAACCATTTTTATTAATTGTTAGCATTTGTTTTCTTCCTTCTTTTAACATTTCCTATGGCTTTATACGGCAGATAAGATCCATTAATGCAAAAATAATAGACTGGTTCCTCAAAGAACAAGAAAATAGCAGCAAACTTCTCAGAAGACAGACCAAAAAAATTGATAAATCTTATAACAAAATCATGGTTTCTGACATTTACAAAGAAAGAATCAATTTTATTGGAACATGGTTCGTTGATAGCAAAGCATATTGTTGCATAGATATTTAAAATAACTAAAAAAGCAACAAAGCTAAAGGCTGTCACCATTCTTCCCAGGGGATCACCTTATTTATTTAATCAATCTGTCCTTTATATATATAAACTCCACAGCCAAGACTAAAATGCAACAGCCAGCCCAGGGACATAGAAGAATATACCTGGAAAATCTCAGCCTATCACTTTGAAGTTCAATATACTAACTAATTCTGGTTACTTTTTGCATTTGGCCTGTAATACTGAAATGGAGCTAAGCATCTTGTTGATCATGTTACTTGTGTTCATATTTGTATTCTCAGCCTTTTTCTTACTGAAGGTAGGAACTTCACCAAAAGCAATGGAAGGAATTCCCGGTGACTTGGGTTGGCCTGTAATAGGTGAAAGTCTCTCATTTCTGTCAGACTTTTCAAGCCCAGCCGGCATATTCAGTTTCATGAACAAGAGGCAACAGAGGTAATCAAATCAATAAAGAACTTTGGTGTGAAGCCAAATGAAATAATGCTAATTGTGATGTATATGTGCTTATATATGGATGTGTTGCACAGATATGGAAAAGTGTTCAAGAGCTTTGTATTGGGGAGATATACTGTGTTCATGACTGGAAGAGAAGCAAGCAAAATATTGTTGACAGGTAAAGATGGGATGGTGAGTTTGAACCTGTTTTATACAGGGCAGCAAGTCTTGGGTACAACCAGTCTGCTCCAAACCAATGGAGAAGCACACAAGCGGCTTAGGCGTCTCATAGCTGAACCTCTCTCCATTGATGGCTTAAAAAAGTACTTCAACTTCATCAACAGTCAGGCTATTGAGACGCTTGACCAATGGGCGGAACGACGAAGAATATCAGTCCTGGAAGAGGCTTCTTCAGTTGAGTCATCATCAATATGGTAACAGCAAAGTTTCCTCATGTTTATTTTTATCTGCAGAGAAAACTGATAATCATCCTTGGTGGGGGGTTTTGGTGCAGTTCACTCTCAAAGTAATAGGCAACATGATAATGAGCCTAGAACCCAGTGGTGAAGAGCAGGAGAAGTTCAGGGCCAATTTCAAAATCATTTCTTCTTCATTTGCTTCCTTGCCTTTCAAAATCCCAGGAACAGCTTTTTATAATGGTATCAAGGTAATTAAGTGAACATGATGAGAAATGTTTTGAATACAAACATAGTTACATAGTCCTAGGATTTTTCTCATTTTCCATCTTATCAGGCTCGGGATAGCATGCATGAGATGATAGACTCAATAATAGCAAGGAGGAGAAGTGGGGAAGTGATCCAACAAGATTTCCTAGAATCATTGATCATAAAACACAGCAAGGGGACTGAAGCTGATGCAAGTGCTAACGAAGATAAACTCACCGACAAACAAATGAAGGACAATATCTTAACTCTGCTTGTTGCAGGACATGACACCACAACTGCAGCTCTTACATGGCTCATGAAATTCCTCGGAGAAAATCCTCAAGTTTTGGAAAAGCTTAGAGTAATGCTTACTTGAAGTTGTTGAAGCTTTATTAATATCATTTCTGCCACTGGACACCTTAATCTAATTACTCTGGCTTTTGCAGGAGGAGCACATGGGAATTAAAGCAAATAGAAAGGATGGAACAGATCTTACATGGTCTGAACTTAATAATATGCCTTACACCGCCAAAGTGAGAATCAACCTTTATAGCTATCTGCTTATATACCACAAAATCCATTCATAGTTACTTATACATTCAGATAATGATATTCAGGTAATCAGCGAAACTCTACGAAGGGCCACAGTTTTACCATGGTTTTCCAGAAAAGCTGCTCAGGACTTTGAGATTGATGGTATTTTCATTATCACTGAACCAAATGAACATCAAACTCTTCTTCCACATTGCTAATCACTTCTTCAACTACATTTCCAGGCTACAACATCAAGAAAGGTTGGTCACTTAATCTGGATGTTGTTTCCATCCACCATGACCCTGAAACTTTCCCTGATCCTTACAAGTTTGATCCTTCCAGATTTGATGTAAGTGAGCTACACTAGAAGTTCTCTTTCTTCTCAAATGCATACTTAGTAAAATCTATACTTTCAATTGCAGGCACCCTTAAAGCCTTTCAGCTTTCTGGGATTTGGCAATGGACCGCGAATGTGCCCTGGAATAAACCTGGCTAAAGTAGAAATCTCCATCTTCATCCATCACCTGGTCTGCAGATACAAGTAAGATGAAATGCGATGCTTAAGAAATGAAACTCTTATAAGTCTAGCCAAAGATGATATCAGAAAGGCAGTAGATAATTAACAATGCAAATACTGATAGTTATTCATTATGTTAATTAGAGAGTTGTCTCTGAATTATAGCAATGTAATCTCTTTCACAGTTGGAGACCTCTGGAGAAAAATGATTCAGTGCAGCCAACACTTGTTCGTATGCCCAAAAACAAGTATCCCATCATGGTTGAGCCACTGTGAAAAACTTTCCTACTGAGATCAATCAAGCAAGATGAGAACAGATGAACATGAATGGCAGGAAAAAGGTTAAAAGCATTGATTCAACAATGGAAGATACTTCAACCCCAAAAAAAAAAATGGAAGATAAAAGTAGAAAAATAAATTTTTGTAACAGAGCTAGTATGTTGCTCAATATATAACACTTACACATTGCTCTTTGTTTCTAATATATGTGATTTTCTTGATATAACAAAGTTGTTATCAGACATACAAAAATGGGCCTTCGGAAAAGAATAGATAATCTCATAACTAATGGAGATTTTGAGGGGGAATGTGAAGTCAAAATTAATGGAGATTTCCAATTCCATACCCCACCTTTGGGAACAAACAGCGAAGGGCTGGCATGTTAGGTAAACTATAAACCTTGCAAGAAATAAGTGAAAACATTATCTTCTCCTGGCCAATAGCTACTTGGCACTCACCACATAAAATCAAAGTAGCAGAACATACAGAAACTGAAAAGTTGAACTCTAAACAAAAAGCTCTTTGGTATTCAACAAGGGTGAAAAAATAAAAATTAAAAAATTAAAAACCGAAGGAGACTACAGTGAACTAAAAACACCAGTTCCTAACTGCAACAAAATCATTTACAACTCAGATCAGAGAGAGACTATTAGCCTTCTTTCCGAAAACCACCCCATATAGGTAGCTTTGTTGGACATAAAGCAACGATTAATGGACAAGAAATTTGTTAGGCACCGCTATTTACCAGAACATTTACATGATACATGCAAAAAATGAGTATGAGAATGCAAAAAGCCTTGTAGTAAAAGGAAAAAGTTCTGAATCCAGCTAGATTCCACTAAAAATAAAATATCAAGCTACAAGAAATAGAGTAATAATCCTGAATCATGACAAATGATCATCTAATCACTTGTGTAGAGCACAAACACAGTTATCTTTCCCTACATCTGCTGCAATACACGGAGGCTGAATATCACCTTGATACCAAGTCGATCGTTTTTCAACTAATTCGTTCAAAAAGACATCCAGTTTCTCAATAGTCACATTCGGCATTACCACCACATGTGCTATATTCCCTTCACAAGCAAGTTGCCACCTACGAACAAACTCCTCATCCCGGGGTCGCTCAAACACAACTGTACTGCTTAGTTCGTTTAGCATAGCACTAATCCCAGCTGCACGGAGTCGGTCCTTCAAGTAGTGAGCATTTCTGAGGCACTTCTGAACTTCTTTCTGAAACCCTTTGTAACCTTTCCTGTTGAGAGTGTACCAAAGGAAAATAGGAGCATGGCCATTTCGACTTCCCATGATGGTAGCATCCCTTGATGCAAGATATTCAACATTACTTGAGAGCACATTGATGTGTGCCATCCTTGTGAGCTGAACACCACAAGGCATTGGACAACCGACAAACTTGTGGCCAGAGACACTCACACTTCCAATAGGCTTCTTGAAAGAAACTTTTGGTGCCTGTTCAGTATTCACCAAGAATATCAAGCTTAATAGGTAGATGATATTCACAAGACAGGAAGAAAGATAGCATAAAAAGGTAAGAGTTTGAAAACAAACTTGTAAGATCAAGCACAAACTTATCATCTATTGCAGACATGAAAAATAAACTATTTGGGGAGGGAAGCAGATCAACAATGAGTCCTGATAAACTATTTGGGGAGGAGTCTTGGTATAAATGAATGTTCCCACCAATATATATACAGACGACAAATAGGGATCATAGGGTAGTCTCTATTCTTCAGGTCAAAATTCTAGCGTACCCTCATACAGCCCTTCCGCCTTTTTATAGTCAAATACAGAGTAAAGACATACTACCTTTCTACAGTCTAGAACAAAAAATTTTAAACTTGCAGAACAAAAGCAGTGTGCTCACAGTAATTGAATCCACATCAGAAACAGATGCTATGAATGTGCTAACTTACTCTTTTGACAAAAGGCATCATAAGTCCAAACAAAGCTCCATCACAATGAATATAGAACCTATCATGTGAAAATCCACATTCTTCAAGGGTCTGAATTACAAGATCAAGGTCGTCTACAGCTCCTTTGACAGTTGTCCCTGCAGTAAACATTATCAACCAGGTTATTTCTCTGATGTTGGCATGAATCTATGACAATCATGAGGAGCATCTCAAGTGAAGGAGGGAGAGACCTATGTTAACATTGAGTATCGCTGGTTTGTCCTTGTTAGCAAGCAACTTAACTCTCAAGTCACTGCAATCAATCTCACCAGAGATCAAAGTATCAACCTTCTCACAGTCCATTCGATACATTCGTGCTGCTTTAAAGACAGAGTAATGGGACTCCCGTGATGCATACAAAATCCCATCTGGAAAAACTTCCCTCCTGCAAAACCAGTCATAAATCATTTAAGGTTTTCAAATTCATTAAACTACAATAAATAGCCAAGTCTTATGCAAACACTAACCCAACTAAAATTCCATGAAGATTGCCCTCAGTGCCACAATTTGTAATGTAACCCCAGTATTCATTCTTCTCTATTTCCCACAAACGGGCAAACCAATCTAACACACCAACTTCAAACTGCCGTGAATGAACACCGTAGTTGCTTTCAATAAAGGGATCTCCAAGATTGTTGATCGAAAAATGTTGTAACTGACCTAGTGCACCGTAATCGAAGTCTAGATTGTAAGGATAGCCTGAAAAAACACATTTCAGTTAACATCTCAATAAATTGCAAGGCCCCTCTTTGAAGGATCAAAATATCAAGCTATCATTTTTGGTCATTGTTTTTTGTAATTTCCCTTTGTTTCCACTTTCCATAAACAAAAAGGCAAAACATGCATTCTGATATAAGAGCAAAGTAGTTTTTTTTTTTTTTTTTTTTTTTTCACTTTCTTTAGGAATTAAAGTTTAAAAGTCAATTTTTTTTTTTCCACTTTTTAGAGAAAAATGCCTGATCTCTACATGTATCTCTCAAGCAAACAGCAACTAAATGGAAAATGAACCCAAATTAACACCTTGCATTAACTATTAAAGTTTTTTTTTTACCTAAATGGTGCTTAGTCCGTTCTAGGAGAGTTTTGCGGTAACGAGCCAAGACGCCAGCCATGTAAGCATCCTTGTCACCGGTGAACTCATCGTTAGCTTCTGGCTCGGTAACGGCCAGGCAAGTGGTGTGCACGTTCCTCCCCAAAACAATCTCCCTACTCTTCTTCGGCGGCTTCTCCAAACCTTCGTCGTCCTCCTCCGATTCGCTGGGACCCCCGCCAGCCGCCGTAACAACCTTAGGCAAAGGTTCCGGCACCACAGCCGTCGGAATGAGATCATCAGTCAAGATCTCCAGCTTTCCATTCACATTGGGCGACACCGAGTCGATCTCTAAGGCTCCAGCCATAGTGTTTTAGATTAAAATAGCAGAAAGAAGCGCGAAATTTATGAAATGAAAGATGATAGTTTGAAGCGAAATGAAATACGAAGATTTGTTGAAATTTTTATACTTTAAATTTGAATTTTAGTGTTTGTTTATCCTCAGGTTTCTCGTCTCGTGGCGAGTGAGAGTAGATCTGAGAAGAATCGAGGAAAACGGAAATGGAAGGGAAGGGAGGTGGAGAGGGAGGAGGTTCAGGCTAGTCTGGTATTCTACTTATAGTCGCCAGCCATTGGATCTCGCTTTCTATTTTCCAAAGCCTACTTGGCGTGGCTCGTGACTCGTGAGTCGTGTCTTGCTTTTCTTTTCATTTTTCTAATTTGATTTTTCAATTTTTTTGTCCAAATATTTTGGGATCTTTATATTGATGATAAGCAATAGGCAAATTGCAGTACTAATACAAACAATAATAAAAATCATAGAAATTATCATCGTCTATTATGTGGTCTGGTTAAGTATTCTAATGGTATATAATAATTGTGTTAATATTTTTTTCTTAAAAAATACTACTAATTGGGTTAATGGTAATTAATTAGACTATACTTATCACGTTATTCATGATCACGATTAATCCTTCTAATAATTCAGAAAACTTTGATCAACATACTTGTACTTGTGTAATATACACTCCTACTTCATAAAATTTTGATCTTCTCCATAGTCCATACCCAATTCAATACAAAAGGCCAAGCCAATGTATGTAATAAAGCATTTTCCCTTTAATTTAGATGTAGATTTACTTATAAAAAGAAAAATAATTTCAACAATTTAACCAAGACAAGGGCAACACATTCATAAACCGACCTTTTTTCCCAATAAGGTAAGAAGATGGGAAATCAAACCATTGGAAACCGACATTACAATCAAAATCGAAGTAGCTGTCAAATAAAACCTGTTAGTTGGCTCTTGGAGATGAGCATAATCATTGTCAGAGGAGAAGATATTTTTTGGGGTGGGTGGGGTTGATTTAGAAATTTTAAATATGCTTTATTAAATGTAAATGCGGTAAAAGTACGGGAATGGTCCCTGTACTTACACAAAATATCTATTTTGATTCGTGTACTGTGAAACGCTCCATGTTAGTCCCTCTACTTACAAGAGTGTGTAGAGCAAGAAATTTCGGCCAATCAGAAATTTCCTACAAATTTCTTTTGAGAATTTATCCTTAAATTTATTGGATATTTTCTTAGGAAAAATGGTAGATAAATATGACACATGGTCTAACCAATTAAATTTCAATGTTTAATGGTTTGACCAATCAAAATTAAGTTGTGAGTCATCACCTTTTATCTCTAATTAAATTGAGATAATTGGTAAATAAATTGCATCATCTGGCCAATCAAATCTCAAGGTTTCAAGCATTAACCAATCAGAATTCATTGTT
Organism: Corchorus capsularis; assembly: GCA_001974805.1. Lineage (NCBI taxonomy): Eukaryota > Viridiplantae > Streptophyta > Magnoliopsida > Malvales > Malvaceae > Corchorus > Corchorus capsularis. The sequence goes on from AWWV01014269.1 coordinate 100,624, forward strand.
GTGTCATCTTATTTATCTCTAATTAAAATTAATTATTTAGAGATAAATAACAAGGAGAAATTAAGTTATCTTGAAACTCTCCATCCCCCACTATAAATACCAAGCTCCCAAGTCATTTTCAACACACAATTCAGAAAGCATAAAAGCTCTGAAGCATAAAAGCTCTGAAGTATTTCAGATGTTCTTATTCTGATCTTCACCAAAGCTTAAGAAGATTGAAAGAAGATCCACGTATGTGGAAAATTCTTCTTTCAAAGAAGATTTAATTATTGAAGAACTATTGAAGACCCTGTTATTGGGGAATTATTGAAAGAAGATCCACGTATGTGGAGAATTCTTCTTTCAAAGAAGATCCAAGGAAGATTATCAAAGATTTTACAGAAGCTCGCTTTCAAGAAATTATTATTTTGATCTTCATCAACATATTTGAAGAAGATATTTGTGTTCGTTCAAGATCAAGTCGCCAAGACCCTTGATTCAAATTATCATCAATTCGAGATCAAGTCATCAAGACCCTCGAATCAAATCAAACTCCCTTATCAATTCAAGACCAAGTCATTCGACCCTTGAATCAAATCAAATCAAATCAAGTTCTCAGATTATCATCAAGTTCAAGATTAAGTCATTCGACCCTTGAAGCAAATCTTGAAGCATAATTTTGCAAAGGAGAAGAGTCAGAGGACAATTTTCTTATTATTAGAATTTTCCAAAGATTGTACCTGCATCAATTTGATCAATCAATAAATTTTTATTTGTCTCCAATCTTTCTTGTCTTAATTTTAGACTTTGAAATTTTGTGTGTTACAAATTTTGGCACACCCAGTGGGACAATCTTTGCCTCTCATCTCTTTTCCTGAAAATTCAAATCATCAAAAAAAAAATTTTGATGGCTTCATTGGAAGAACAAGTTGCATCACTCGCTAAAGCGGTGGAATCACTAGCCAACAACATCAAAGAAAAGGATGAACAAATTTCCTTTCTAATGATGAAAGTCGCTGAAAATAAAGGCAAAGACAAGCCTCAAACTCTCCAACAAATTGATGACAATAAAAATATTCAAGAATTTGGTGAAAATTCCACCAAAGTTGCTGCAGAAGATCTTCAAAGTATTTCTTCTAATCAAATCAAGGAGCTCATCAAAGAGGCAATCAAAGATCAAGCTGAAAACATTGCTCCTCTTTCCTACACTTATGCAAAGCCTTATTCCCAAAGGATTGATTGCATGAAGATGCCTGACAACTATCAACCGCCAAAGTTTCAACAGTTTGATGGCAAAGGAAACCCAAGACAACATGTCGCCCACTTTGTGGAAACATGCAACAATGCTGGCACTTATAGAGACCTTATGGTCAAGCAATTTGTTCGCTCTTTAAAGGGCAATGCTTTTGATTGGTATACGGATCTCGAACCTAGGTCAATTGACAATTGGGAGCAACTTGAGCATGAATTCCTAAATCGATTCTATAGCACTCGGCGCATTGTCAGTTTGATTGAACTCACAAGTACACGCCAATGCAAAGATGAAGCTGTGATTGACTACATAAATAGGTGGAGAAATCTCAGTCTCAATTGCAGAGAAAAATTATCTGAAGCTTCTGCACTTGATATGTGCATCCAAGGTATGAACTGGACCCTGCGCTATATTCTTCAAGGCATTAAGCCAAAAACTTTTGAAGAATTGGCAACTCAAGCACATGATATGGAGCTTAGCATTGTAGTTGGTGGCAATCAATAGCCGCATGTTCGAGAACCAACAGAACACAAAGGGGGCAAATTTGTGACCAAAGAAGTTGAAAGCAAGCAGTCTATGGCAGTAAGCATAAGGCCTTTCAAGACAGCCAGTGACTCCAAAAAGGTGAAATCCAAATCCTCCCAAGAGAAAATCAAAATTTCTTTGAAGGAAAAACGAGAAAAGGAATATCCATTCCTTGATTCTGATGTCCCAAAGATGTTGGAAGAACTTTTGAAATTTGATCTCATTCAATTGCCTGAAATGAAACGGCCTGAAGAAGCTGATAAGGTGAATGACCCAAACTATTGCAAGTTTCATCGTTTAATCAGTCATCCAGTGGAAAAGTGTTTCATTCTCAAAGACAAAATCATGGAGCTTTACAAAGAAGGAATGATTGAGTTTGACGATGAAGTCACAACATCAAATTTTGTCATGGCAATTCCAATTCCAAGTATGAAATTTGGATCTTTGATCCTATGAAAATGCGTGACAAGTCAACTTCAAATGATGATGTCAAGTAAGCCAATGGGGGCAATACTCGCTCCTAAGCACGAGCCTAAACTGCACACCAAAAAAAAACCAAGAACTACGAAAAATGACTTGATCCTTCATTTCTTGGAGGTACGTAGGCAACCTGGTGCCCCTTGCCAAGTTCAGTCAAAACCAAACCAAAAAAAAAAAAAAAGCTCGCTAAGTTGAAAATCCTGCAAAGGACGGCTTAGGCAAAAGTTAGAGCAAAAAAAAAAAGGGCTCGCTAAGTTGAAAATCCTGCAAAGGACAGCTTAGGCAAAACTTAGAGCAACAAAAAAAAAGTGAACTACGTAAATGACTTGATCCTTCACATTTGAGGGTACGTAGGCAGCTTGATTCAAATTGTCAAGTTCAGTCACCCAAAAAAAAAATGTCCTTTGAACCTAGTTTTGGTTCAATTCTTTCAAAGTCTCAAAATTGGCAAAGACATTTGGAGAAAGTGTTTTGCAAATATTTTCTCAAGCCATGCAAACAAAATCACCAAGGAACATCTCAAAGTACAACATGCAAAGGTGTAAGCAAATTTAGCACCGAAAGCATATCAAGGTTCAAGACTTGCCTACTTGCTACACTTCAAATCGTGTACGTAAGCAAGTCTTCAGGGGGCATTGTAGAGCAGAAATTTCGGCCAATCAGAAATTTCCTACAAATTCTTTGTAGAATTTATCCTTAAATTTATTGGATATTTCTTAGGAAAATGGTAGATAAATATGACACATGGTCTAACCAATTAAATTTCAATGTTTAATGGTTTGACCAATCAAAATTAAGTTGTGAGTCATCACCTTTTATCTCTAATTAAATTGAGATAATTGGTAAATAAATTGCATCATCTGGCCAATCAAATCTCAAGGTTTCAAGCATTAACCAATCAGAATTCATTGTTGTGTCATCTTATTTATCTCTAATTAAAATTAATTATTTAGAGATAAATAACAAGGAGAAATTAAGTTATCTTGAAACTCTCCATCCCCCACTATAAATACCAAGCTCCCAAGTCATTTTCAACACACAATTCAGAAAGCAGAAAAGCTCTGAAGCAGAAAAGCTCTGAAGTATTTCAGATGTTCTTATTCTGATCTTCACCAAAGCTTAAGAAGATTGAAAGAAGATCCACGTATGTGGAAAATTCTTCTTTCAAAGAAGATTTAATTATTGAAGAACTACTGAAGACCCTGTTATTGGGAAATTATTGAAAGAAGATCCACATATGTGGAGAATTCTTCTTTCAAAGAAGATCCAAGGAAGATATCAAAGATATACAGAAGCTCGCTTTCAAGAAATTATTATTTTGATCTTCATCAACAAATCTGAAGAAGATATTTGTGTTTGTTCAAGATCAAGTCGCCAAGACCCTTGATTCAAATTATCATCAATTCGAGATCAAGTCATCAAGACCCTCGAATCAAATCAAACTCCCTTATCAATTCAAGACCAAGTCATTCGACCCTTGAATCAAATCAAATCAAATCAAATCAAGTTCTCAGATTATCATCAAGTTCAAGATTAAGTCATTCGACCCTTGAAGCAAATCTTGAAGCATAATTTTGCAAAGGAGAAGAATCAGAGGACAATTTCTTATTATTAGAATTTCCAAAGATTGTACCTGCATCAATTTGATCAATCAATAAAATTTTTATTTGTCTCCGATCTTTCTTGTCTTAATTTTAGACTTTGAAATTTTGTGTGTTACAAATTTTGGCACACCCAGTGGGACAATCTTTGCCTCTCATCTCTTTTCCTGAAAATTCAAATCATCAAAAAAAATTTTGATGGCTTCATTGGAAGAACAAGTTGCATCACTCGCTAAAGCGGTGGAATCACTAGCCAACAACATCAAAGAAAAGGATGAACAAATTTCCTTTCTAATGATGAAAGTCGCTGAAAATAAAGGCAAAGACAAGCCTCAAACTCTCCAACAAATTGATGACAATAAAAATATTCAAGAATTTGGTGAAAATTCCACCAAAGTTGCTGCAGAAGATCTTCAAAGTATTTCTTCTAATCAAATCAAGGAGCTCATCAAAGAGGCAATCAAAGATCAAGCTGAAAACATTGCTCCTCTTTCCTACACTTATGCAAAGCCTTATTCCCAAAGGATTGATTGCATGAAGATGCCTGACAACTATCAACCGCCAAAGTTTCAACAGTTTGATGGCAAAGGAAACCCAAGACAACATGTCGCCCACTTTGTGGAAACATGCAACAATGCTGGCACTTATAGAGACCTTATGGTCAAGCAATTTGTTCGCTCTTTAAAGGGCAATGCTTTTGATTGGTATACGGATCTCGAACCTAGGTCAATTGACAATTGGGAGCAACTTGAGCATGAATTCCTAAATCGATTCTAT
>AWWV01014270.1:0-16709 GCA_001974805.1 Corchorus capsularis
AGTAGCTAAACCTTTTATACTTCTTTTCCTTAGGTACTTTTGATCAATGAATCTATGGTGAGACTTTTGTTCTTAATAATTTGAGCTTTTTCTGTTTGAATACGTTTCTTATCTCTATGCTTCATCTTATGTGTTCATACTTTGATTGATTTGGTGCGCAACATATCTTGAGATTTATGAATGCTATAGTTAGATTCAAGTAGCTTGAGTCAAGCTAAAGTTGGTCCAAGTAACAATTGTAATTCTAGGAGTCCTAGGTTCAATGGGATATCAAACCTTGTTGAAATCTTTAGGCCGAGATGGAAATTGATGTAGGCAAGTTTGGTATTGATTTATCATGCATGTGGAAAAGTAAATCTTAATACTTGTCCTATGATTCTTCACAGGGTGATGCTTGATTAGGAACAATAGGGATTAGTTTTAGCTAGTAGCAAGATTAATTCTCTTAGCATGTTGGAGGGTCGAGTATTCCTCTCCTATACCAATTATTCAAATGGAGTTGTTTAAGATATTAAGAGGATTACTTTGTTTCAATGAAAGTTGATGTCTACGTCTTAGGCTATATACCGATTTGGGGTAATTTATGATTCTTAATTGATTGCAATTTAAGCCAAATTTATGTTTAGTGTCTATGATCCATGATTCACTTGATCAAAATAGTTGCCTAAAGGAGAAGAAGTATGTTTTTACTCATTGATTTTCTCAAACTCTCTTTTAATTCTTTAGTTTAGATTTCTTTTAATTGTTTTCTAGTTTAATTAATCTATTTTGAAAAATCCTAAAAATACCTTTTTAGTAAGCTTTTCTTTAGTACAATTTGCCTTTGATTTGCTCTTACCTTCTCTGTGAATTCGACCCCTACTTGTCCTAGCTAGTAGTTATTGGTTTGTGGGGATTTATCTTGTGATTTGATCAACGACCGATCAAGGGGGCTCCATCCACTACAAAAGTGACGCCACCCACCTATTCATCTGCTTCATTTTCATCTAGAATGGTGCAATCAAAACAAACTCCAACTTCTCATGCACAACCAAAGACGGTCCAGTCAACTTCAAAGGCTCAAAGTGGTGTTTGGTGAAGGGTTGAACATCCAAAAATCCTTAGTGAACCTACTAAGCAAAATAGGAAGACTTGGAGAAGGCGAGAACTCTGCAAAAGAGCTAAGGCAAGAAAAGAAATGGAGATGAATACGAACTCCACACTCCAGGAATCTATTGCTGGCTCCACCACCTCCAATATGGATGATGGTTATGATGAGTTTACTCCAATCAAAGAAGATGTTGGTGTCACTACTTCATCTAGTGATGATACCACTTCTACAAGTAGCACAACCCATATTACTGAAGTTATTAATAACGACATAAGTATGGGAAGTGGTGAAGATGATAACACAAGTCTATTGCCTCATGAAGATGGTGAACACTCGGGGGGCAATGAAGATGGCGTTGAAAGTGGTGAAGATGACTTCACTGAACATGATGATGATCAACTTAACAAAGACGAAATGGTAACTTAGGAAGTTGCGCTCGGGGGGCAACTTTCTAACCACTCTGACTTTGAGGAAGTTGACAGCACCATGGAAGTCACCAACTCCAAGGAGACTGAAAACTCTCCTGAAATCAAGGAATACAAAGATGACTTGGAGTATGATAATTCTTCAAAGTCTGAAGCTCAAAAAGATGTAAGTCTTCTTGAAAGTAATGACGATCGACCCAAGGAAAACTTAACCTATGAGGCCGACGTTATTGATTTCAAGGATAATCAAGATGAAAGTCTTCTTAATGAAGATGAAGATAAAGCTCATCAAGAACACGCCAACCCAACATTGGGGCAAATAAATCCTAATTCAATGGCCTTGGTGCAGTTCTTTGTAGAGGCCATGAACAGAATGTCTTTGGTGCTAAGCAGCTCATGGAGTCAACCGCTCGAATAATGGAGTCAAATGCTCAACTTAAGGAGTCAAACAACTTACTTAAAGAACAAATGACTCAAGACCAAGAAAACATCCTAACTAGGATTGAAAGGATGGAAGCAGTGCCCGGGGGGCAAGAAAAATGGTGCTAAGGACTTTGTCCTCACCAAGGTCATACAAAGCACAGTGGACAAAGCCGCCCAACAACAAATGCGGCCTATATAAAAAAAAAGTTAGCAAGAAATTGTTAATTTACAATTTTTTGTTAATTCAACAAGTTGGTTAAATTAAATTTTACCACCTTAAAATTATTTCATAATTTTTATTTTGGCAAAAATATTAATTATGGCTGCCAAAAATTAATTATGATAATATTTTTTAAGAAAAAATAAATTAATTTTGGCCAATTAAGGCCGAAATTGTTGGAATTAGGGTTCACCACCTAATCGATGAACCCTAGCCCCAATTTTAACCTAATTAACATGATTCATGCCATATAACATATGGTTATGTGCTACAACATGTTAATTGAAAGATCTATGGAAAAAATTATTCTTAGATTGAAATCTACTTAATTTTTGCTAAGGTTTTTGCTAATTTCTTTACTAAGTTAATTTGGATCTTAAACCAAATTAATCCTCTAAATTCCAGTAGCTATAGCACCACATAATCATCATCAAAGTCGAAATCTATATGATCTTTGCGAACAAATTGGAAGCATCCATCAACATGGAGCTGCGATTTGAATTGCTTGGCATGGAGGAGGACTTTGTTTGATGGTTTTTGTTGTTGAAACCCTGATCTTTGGAAGCCATTCAAGCTTGAAAATTTGTTGAAATTTTCTGCCAAGTATGGTACCAAGGAGGAGGGTTGACGATGCTAGGGAAAAAGAGGAAGATTTTGGTCCAAGACCAATTTCCTTATATAGAAGCTCAAGTCCTTTCCTTTTGAATCAAGGACTTAAGCTTGGGGGGGCATTGTTTATACCTCAATTTACAATTGAGGGTAAATTGGTCTTTGCATAAAATATATTGAGATGCGTGGTCAAGATTTGATCAGAAATCCTGAAGAAACTTAGTTTCTGCACCACCCTAGTTCTAACAGAATTAGGAAAATCTTGTAATTAATGACTAAGGGCCGAAATTAATTATTAATTAATAAATAATAATTAGTTTTCAAAATAATTATTTTTATTTTCTCCTAGAGTGCCGCCCCTGTCTATGGGAAGTGGTGTGATAGGTCTCAAGGGAGCATTTCCTGTCATACTGCTGTCTGACAAGTCAGACAGAGAGTAAAAGAGGGAGTTGTGTGTCATCTGACCATGCAGATGGAAGATATTTGATGGAATTAAAAAGTCTAAGTCTTTCCGAACACTCAGAGAATGCCGCCCTGTTTTCAGAAAGTTGTGATCTCCTCACCCATTGCACTGAGGAGGCAGAGAGCAAGAGTTTGTCAGCAAGTGAAACACTCACTGAACTAAGCGAGGCGTGGAATTTTATCTCTCAGGCATCTCACACACATCTCTCACACACATTCAACGCTTCTACAACTACAAACTTGCTCCGCGCAAAAAAAAAAAAACCAAGCTCCGTGCTTATTTTCTCTCAGGCTCCGCGCCTTTTTCTCTTGTTCATCACGAGTTCTTACTCGTTCTTCAACATTTTTTGGTTTTAATCCTTGTCCGCGAACAAAAGATCACTCCAGAAGTGTTATTTCTCTTTTCAATCTTGTCTCCGGACGTTAAAACACTATACTCTTGTTTCTCCCTTAGCAATAAAAATCAAATTCTCTTTTTCTTTCAAATCTTAATCAAACAACAGCTCTTGCAGCGCAAAGTTAGGAAGTCTTGTTCTTGTGGATCCAATGATTTAAATGCTCCGGTGTGACTTTGATCAAGTCCCCACAAATCGCTCTGATCTTTCAATCTGCTGCTCCGCGCACCAGATCTAGTTTTTCAACCTCTTTGTCAATTTCAGCAAATCGACTCGCACGCCCCCATGCTATCATTAAGAATTTTCCGCGAAAACTCTAGCAAGAGATTTTTGGCGCAACACATACCTTTTTACGCTTGAAAGCGATTCCCTTTGTACCTAAAAAGCCTACCTTTTGATCCATACACCCTTATTTTCCCTTGTTTTAGCCATCTTTGTTAAATTGAAAATTCTTTTCTTGGCATGATAAGTGAAAAATAAGTGTGGGGGAATTTCCCACGGTTTTAAGAGAGCTTCCCAAGGAAATAAAGTTGTTCTAAGGGAGAAAACGCATTCGAAATTAGCTATTCCCTTGAAAAAAAAATGAAATCTTGCAATGTCAAGAGTTTTAAAAAAAAGAGTGAATAAATGAACAATTCCTTGGAAGTAGAAAAGCTGAAAGCTGAATGAAAGAAGAAAGTGTTTTGTTTTTAGCCAAGATTTGGGTTGTTAAAAGCCTTATACACCCAAACATCACTTTTTGAGCCTAAATATCTATCTTTTACCCTTTCTTTCACCTTTCCTTGATCATTGAATCTACATTCTACATGTGTGTGATATATCTTGTGTGACTTGAAAATTGTTTTCTGAAAACCTTGGATGAATGTGTTGGTATTTATTGCTTAAGTACTTTTCTTTCAACTAAGATGAAGTTGAATTGAAAGACTTATTCTTGCTTTGCATTAGAAATTGAATGATGATTTTGCATAGACTTGATAGAGAATTGATTTCTTTGAAAGGCTATTTCTAACTAGATGCTTGATTATGGAAATTGAACATACTGATTTTTGACTAGTCTGTTCTATGCTATGATATGTCTTAAAAGAAAAATTCTCTCTTTTCTATCTTATTTTAATGTTTGTGGGTATCGTTCTAGTTAAGTAAACCCTTAGGTGATTTCACACCACCTAGGTAGACATATCTAGGTTGAAAAGACTTGTGTCATATACTAAATGCCACCGTACACCTACGAAAGTGGAATCCTTTGTTTGTTCTGTTTTGAGTCAGAGTCTGTTATTTCTAATCCATGTCTAGCTTTGATTTGCATTTTAATTTTTGTTAAGGGACTAACAAAAGTTGAAGTGTGGGGGAAATATGATAAGACCAAATTTAGTGCGTATTTTCCATATGATTTTGCCTTATTTTGGTAGTCATAAGTGTCTATTTACCCTCATATTTCTCATATTTGTGTTTTCAGGCCCATTTGGAGCTATTATTTAAGAATATGAAGATTTGGAGCAATTTTGGATCAATTTGGAGAAACTACAGAATTTGGCCCAGTATGCCCATTAGGCTCGTTTGAGCCCATGAAGCTCGAAAGGAGGCCGAATCATTAAAGACCCAATTCTGATTTCTCTAGGCCCAATTCGGATGTCTTATAACTCAAATAGGAGTTCCAAGTCGAATCAGCAATTATGATGCAAGCTCAGAAAAATGCATATGATATACCGTTTGAAAGAGGACTCCAAGCTCTACAACTTTCATGTTTTGCCCGAAGTCCAATTCTGCCATTAATAATGTCGAAAATGCCTCTGAAGTAATCTGGACAGTTTTGACAGGATTCCTAACCAACGTGGGAAACTGCCTAAACCGACTTAGGGACCCTTGGGACGTGATTTGCAGCTATAATTGATGATGTTGAACACTTTAATTGGCTAAGGAAGGATCCTAATTAATGAGGATGATCTACTTCAACCAATTAGAGCCCTTGCTGGAGACAAAGTTGATGTAAATCCTAGTTAGAGTAGGATTAGGAAATTAGATGTCTATCTTACCCTTTGTACAACCACATCCAATGGCTGGTATTGATTGTCTAAAGGGTAGGATGTGTCCTAGGTTTGCCTATAAATAGGTAGGATTATCTTAGGATTTGTCATAACTGATCAAAACTCAGAAAGTGCAGAACCCTAGCGAGGAATTTCCTTTGAAGTGTCGCCCCTTTGGCGGTTGCCTTGTGTCGACTTGGCTGTCTTGCTCTTGTCGATATCTTCTTCTTGGTCTTGTAATTATGCCTCTCATGGTTGTTTCAACCATGAGTGAGTAAGTTGTCTTGATACTTTTCTACTTTGAACCCCTTTGCTATGAATTAATCAATCTTGTCCATGGTGAGATCTTGTGCTTTAATTCTATATCAATTGATTGATGAATTGATGATAATTCATTATGCATATGTCGACTTGTTGATATATGTATAATTGACTTGATTTGATTTGATGAATTGATCCTTTTGATAAACAAGTTTTCATGCTTAACCATGGATTTGTTGTTTAGATTTCTATAATTCAACTTGTTAAGTTGTCGACCTTAATAGGTGGAATTGTGGTGATTATTGCTAGATTAGATTTGGTGAATAGCTAGTAATTGAATCTAATTGAGAGTAGCAAGATTTAATATATTCAATGAATAACTAGTAATTGAAGTTTTGAATTGGGTTAAAATTGATCTTAAGTTGTGATGAATAACTAGTAATCATTAACTTATGTTTGGTTTATCTATTGTTCTTAATACTTTATTGATTGATTTAATTGGTGAATAACTAGTAACTAATTTTGGTAATTGATAAAAGATGTTTAATTGGGAATAACTAGTACTAATTGGATTTATAATTGATAATAGATTAGGATGAACAAGAATAACTAGTATTCTGATTCCTTGCCAAAGACATGTTTATGGTGCTTAATAATTGATAAGTTTTGATCTATGATCCGTGGTATCTTTGATTAATTTCATACTTAGGTGGGGATAAGTGGAAAAGTATTGTTGGTTTTCTTATTACTTTCTTAGTTAATGTAGATTTCTGTTTGATTATTGCTTTCTTTTAACCAATTGCTTTTAATGTGTTTGTTTTCTTGAGTTGTTTTGATTAGTTAACAGCCTCCTGTCTTCTCTGTGGGATCGACCCTGACTTGCCATAGCTACTGTAGTTGGAGTTTGTTAGGTTTTATTTTTGATTGTTTGACGACAGCGATAATGTTTTCATTGGTTATTCCAAAAATCAAAATGCATATTTATGTTTGGATTTATCAAGCAACAAAAATTTTGTGTCAATTGCCTCTGGTGCCACTACTGAAACCTGGAATCCTACCTTTGACACTAACATTATATCCATTAGAACCATTAATACTTCATCTGCAGCTTCCCAAACTACATCAACTAGTGCCACTGTAATGATGCCACTAACCTATGCAGAACCACCACAAATTCCTCCAGCCGAACCTCTGGTACGAACAGAATCTCCTCAGTCAACTAACACAGGTGACTTGGCTCTTGTGTGTGCACATTCTTCCCAGACAACATCAGAAACTGTTCTGCAACCAGGTAATCAACCTCAATGAACACATTCTATGATTAATTACTAGGTCTTAGAATAACATTTTAAAGCCAAAAAGTCTATATACTGCCACTAAACATCCTATTTCAGAAACAGTTGAACCTACTAATGCCACTACTGCCATTAAAGATCCTCAGTGGAAGCAAGCAATGCTTGATGAATTAGGGGCTTTGAACAGAAATAAATCACGGGATTTAGTACCAGCTCCAACAAACCGCACCATTGTAGGGTGCAAGTGTATTTTTAGAGTTAAAAGGAATGCAGATGGTTCTATAGCTCGCTACAAAGCAAGACTTGTATCCAAAGGATTTGCACAACGACCAGGGGTTGATTTTACAGAAAGATTTAGTCCTGTGGTAAAACCTGTTACCATTAGATTGGTGCTCTACCTTGTTGTCATTAATGGTTGGCCTCTGCAGCAACTTGATATGAATAATGGCTTCTTGCAAGGTGATCTCCAAAATGAGATTTACATGGAGCAACCTCTTTATCTATATGACAAGCAATATCCAACTTTGGTTTGCAAGTTTTAGAAGGCAATCTATGGCCTGAAACAGGCACCACGTGCGTGGTATTGTGCTCTGAACAATTTTCTAATCTCTTTTGGCTTCAAGAACTTTGTTGCAGATACATCACTCTTCATATATAAGTCTGGTGATATACTTGCATATATGCTTGTATATGTTGATGATCTGATCTTCACAGGAAACAACAAAGAATTCCTTGCAACATTTACTCAAGCTCTGGCTTCAAAGTTTTTCATCAAAGATCTTGGCAGCCTGCATTACTTTTTGGGAGTTGAGGTAACCGATATTGCCTCGGGTCTTTTCCTTTCTCAATCAAAATATATTGTTGATTTGTTGGAAAATGCAAACATGACTGGAGCAAAGGAATGTAGCACTCCACTATCAACCTCGAATGCACTAACACTTAATGATGGAACTGCAAATGTTGATGACACTAAATTTCGGAAGCTCATTGCTTCTCTTCAGTATCTAACACTTACCAAGCCAAACATTTGCTATGCAGTGAACAAGCTCTCACAGTTCATGCATAAGCCCACAGCATTGCATCTTCAAGCTCTCAAACGTAACCTGAGATATCTTAAAGGAACTATGTTGCATGGCTTTCACATCAAAAGAGCAACCAAGCCTATACTTACTGCCTACACTGACTCATATTGGGTAGGAAATTCGAATGACAGGTGATTAACATCTGCATAAATTCTTTATCTTCGCAATAGTCCAATTTCATGGTGTTCCAAAAACCAAAAAGCAGTGGCAAGGTCTTCTACCGAGGCTGAGTATAGAGCCATTGCCTTTAATGTCTCTGAGCTTACTTGGATTGAATCACTTCTTCATGAACTACATGTCACTTTACCTGAAGCTCCAATTGTTCTTTATGACAATTTAAGTGCCACATATACCTGTGCTAATCCTGTTTTTCACACCAGAATGAAGCACTTGGCACTAAATTATTTCTTTGTTCGAGAAAAAGTAAAGGAAGGTCAACTTAGAGTGCAACATATTTCCATAGTCAACCAGCTTGCAATGCTCTCACTAAGGCGTTATCCAAAGAGAGATTCCTCACACTAATATCCAAGATTGGTGTCACTAACGGCTCCACCATCTTGCGGGGGAGTAATGGAGGGAACGGGATTTCAAATCCTAAAAAGATAGAATTATTGTCTAATAGAATATCTGAATTATTTAAATTTAATTTATACTTGTAAATTTTATGCACTTAGCCTTTATCATTATCCTTTACCAAGTATTTATACCTTGTAACACTCGATACAGAATCAAGCTTTTCTCTCTCAATTTTGTTTTTGTTTGATTAGGGGTATTCCAAACCCTTTGGGCCTGAAAATAATCTTTTTCGGGCTGGGAGCGTGAAGGTCAAAGCTCTCCCAATAATTACGTTTCCGTGGGATCGAACTTGTGCTCTCACCCTTACTGGGACGGAAACCACCACCTCAACCAATCACTTGTTGGTGGCTCTCAATTATTCATTTTCGGCATATATATGGAAGTAAAGGTTAGGATGTAGTTACATTGAGCATGTATGATCATTAATTATGTTTTGGCTTCATGTAAAATTTGGCCTCCGAACTTTTTGTCAACAGTTAACTTCAATTTTTACTGTGGCCCAAAAAAAACCTTCAAATTTTACCAAATAAAGCCCTCAACACCCAAATTTAATTAAATAAGCCTCTTTTCATATGACACCCTATCCGTTAAAAAATGCTATGTCATTTTGCAGCATTAACAAAAAATATACACGTGAAAAATAAATTTTAAAAAATTATTATTATAAGAATTGAAAAGATTAAATCCTTTTATGTATATTGAAATAAGAATTAAATTAGATTAATTCTTTTTAGTTCTAAATTTTAATACTTTTTTTAAAAAAAACATTTTCCATGTGCCACTTTTTACTAATGTGGCATTTCCTAACAGAGTTGTTAGGGTTTCATTTGTAAAAGGACTCATTTAACTAAAATTGAGTTTTCAGAGGTTTATTTGGTTAAAATTAAAGTTCATGAACTTATTTGACCGTTGGTAAAAAATTCAGCATGTAATTCTTCATTAAGCCATTAATTAAGTTTTAAGGAACGACAAAACTATTATTTCAAACGCTGTTCCTATCAAGTTTGGAGTATAGATATATTTTGAGCATAGATCTCATTATAAACTACAAGAGAAGAATTAAGGAAAAAAAACATAGCTCCAAGTTAATAGTAGAGCTCTGATGATTCTTCAAGATTTTATCTGATAAGTAACTTATTATTGGAGAGATTCTTGGATTTTGATTATCTTGGAGACCGGTAAATTCTTGGTTATGTTATATATATATTGGCCAAATTGAAATTCTTGGTTATGTTATATATATTGGTCAAATTGAAATTGTCGATTGAGATAAAGCCATGCGGGATTAGTTGCGATAGTGGCAATTAATTGGAATTGCTTTGTCGAGCATCGCACGTACAACGTGAACAAGTGAGCAGTCGATTAGTTTCGTGCTCTTTGTTTTTTTGTCTGGTTTGATCTTGCAAGAAGCTTACAAGTGGCTCTGATTCTTACTCCACAGTGAGAGATTGTATGAGAGATTGTGTGAGATTATGAGAGAGAAAAAACTGAGATAGCTTTATGTTGTTGTGAGAGAATCACCCATGTTGGGTTGATTAGATTGAGAGTTTGCTAGAGAGATTGTTATGATTAGTGATTGTATTTGATTGATTTGATAGTGCAGATTTGTGGCATAGGTCCACAAGAAAATTTTGTTTTGTTATTTTCGCTTTAATTATTTGTTTGGTTAATTCCTGGGATATCCGAAGTTACAACAGTATATAAATGTAATTTTCCCTTATTGATTTTATTTTCATTTCTCATTTATTAAACGTTCTACCAATAAATGTTTAGAACTTTTCTTTTCTTTTTTACTATGTCATAGAGAATCAAAGTTTTATTAAAATCTATAGAGCATTCAAGCATCCTATGTCAAATTTGAATGCAAGTCTATACCTTGCACTACAGCGAGCAAACAAACAAAGCAGTTAGTCATTCCTTATTTTGATTTATTTCAATAATATAACAATATTTAAAAATTTAAATAAATTTATTCTTTGGTAAGAACAATTACAAACTTAAAATACATCGTATGTACCTTAAAATTAGTTTTAACCACATTCTCAAATCCATGCGTGGAACACGAAATATTATATATTTTGTGTCATTGGTTATTGTTGAGAAAAAAACCAAAATAAAAATTGAAAAGCTTGTGGTGCAGTCTCACTTTAGGCTGATGATAGTGATTTGGTTATGCAATTTTTCCATAGATGGAATAAATGATAAAAATTAAAAATTAAATTAAAATTAGATTGATAAATAAAAATCAAGTGAAATTTGTAGGTTATTGAATTTGTCTGTAAATATATAGTTTTTTTTATAAACTATATAAGTATTTTTAGTACAAAGTATAGTAAACTTGATAATCTTCATATTAATGAAATAATTAAAAAATATTTCTAATTAAAGGTTAACGGATTTTTCAATACACGTTTTACTATCTACGAAATTTTTCTTGAAATTGGTTATTTTTACCCTCATTAGTGAAGAAGTGGTTGTAAAAACTTTTACAAAGCATTGTTACCGAATTGTGGCAAAAACGAAAAGCGCATTGTTACCGAATTTATTGGTAAATGTATAGTTATTCTTATATCCTTCAATATTTTCAGTTAATCAAGTATTGTAAATTTGACAAACTTGTTACCAAATTACTGAAAATGATAGGTTATTAAATTTATTGGTAAACACTTAAGATTTTAAACTTATCTATGCTATATTAAAAACTATGACCTTTTGTAAAACTTTTGAATCGTCCATCATACCCTTATTTTTCGAATATATTTCTTAAATGCCATTGTTTAAACTTTTATAATTTTACTCAACTAAAAACTTTATTTTTATTTAATTAAATCTAATATCCTTATAACTATTTAATTTTTACCATTTTACTATTTTAATTAAAAAACTTATGTATATTAGAATTTTTCAAATATATTTCTTAAATGACATTGTTTAAATTATATAGTTTTTTTAGACATAAAATTTTACAATTATTCTACTAAAAACTCTATTTTTATTTAATTAAATTCAATATTTATAAACATTTTACTTTTACCATTTTAATTTTAAAAAATTAGAGACTTTTTGGTAGGTTGGACCCATTTCAATTATAATATATATAAACTAATAAAAGTATTATTATCAAGTTTTTGGCACCAAGTACTATTACAAGTTTAAAAATTTAAATAAGTTGCCTAATGATTAATTATTCATCATTTTTTAAAACTAATTAAGTAAAAAAGTTATTTAAAATTTAATTATTGTGATTGACCTTTTTTCTATTTTGGGAGTGTGCATTGATAGGTTAATGTATTGGCGTGTATAACAAGAATTTAAAGTTTTTTTTTTAAAAAATAGTAACATGCAATTATTTCTTTTGACTTATAAAGTTAGAGGAGTTGACGCCCAAAAAAAAAAGTTAAAGGAGTCAATCGGGCGGGTTGGACGGGTTTCGGGTAATCTGGATCCATGTTAAATGAGTCGTGTAATTTTCTCGAATCATTCGGATTTCAGGTCTACTGGGTCTAGGGTTAGGTGGGTTCGAATTTTGGCCTCAGGTTACTCGAGTTTTGTGTCATTCAGTTTTTGAGCTTTTTCGAGTGTAGGACTCGGATCAATTGGGTCAATCTTGAATCTTTTAATGTTTAATTCTTAAATTTATGTAATATCTTTATTATTCGATTTATTTTACAATTCATTATTGGGGAAGTTTAGCGAACTGCAAATACGAGGTTAAAGGGTTAACATGTGTCCCTTTTATATATTAGTTTTGAATATTAAATACATAATTAATTATGAATTGGGTATGTGTTCAAATAAATATTGGTTATATAATATCTAAATTGATGTTGTTTCCTAATAGAAAAAATTGTCAAGAAATTACTAATTAATTATTACGAATATTATTTATTCATTATGTAAAAAAAAACAAATTACTAATTACAAATCTATCATAAATCATTCATATAACTGATTTAGTATTCATTCGTATAATAATTATTCATATAATGAAGTTTAGTAAATTTAATCGTAATAAATAAAATTATAACAATAATATAAATTTTATTGAATAAATGATAATTAATTACAATGGTTAAAATTATAACAATGTGGATTTTATTAAATGAAACATAATTTTAGGTTATAATATTCTTTGGTTATCGCCGGATTAACTTTTCGGATAATTCATGTTACAAGTTTGTCAGGTCTGGATATGATGGGTTCGGATCGTTTATGTTCTCTGGTCAAATTGGTTCAGTCAGATTATCGAGCTTGAATCAGATTTTGATAGCTCTACTTATAATTAATTTGAATTATTATTTTAATTTTATTTTAATTTAAACACATGATGGGTCACGTAAAACGCACGTGTGATAAATCTACTAACTTCATAAACTTTTGTAATAATCTTAACATTTTTTTAGGCTAAAATCTCAATTAGAGCCCTGAACTTTGCCAAAATGGTCAAATAAGTGTCCAAACTATGGAAAAGGTCAAATCAGTGCCTGAACTTTTCGATTTGGGTTAATCCAGTCCAAAACGTTAGATTACAAGTCTGTTAAACATAAATAATCGAAATAAAACCCTAAATTATTAAATTTACCTCGAATATGAAAGCTAACACAAATCTTCAACAAAGTCGAATTCGATTCTACCCTAATACACGGTCATTAAGGGCGCATGTTTGATGCAGTACATATGGCAGGTGTTTGATGAATTTTGTCAACCGTTGGATTAAAAATGTAAAAACTAAGGGTTAAAACATGTGAATTTTAGGGCCCTAATTGAGATTTTAGCCTCTTTTTAAAACATTATAAACTTCTAGCATTTTTCAACCTTTTTAGATTGTTTAATAATATTAACAAATTGATGGTGTCTATAACAAGTAAACTAATTATTAAGTCAACATGTTAGACTTTTTTTTTGAAAGGCAAGACAGAAGGTTTTATTAATAATAGAAGGAAGGGAGACCGAAAGCAAACACGATCACCTTCAGAAGTTCAACGCCAGAGACAACTAAAAGTTATCCATCGCAACAACAACAAAGCTTGGACAGAAGACAAGAAGCAAAAAGAACAGCCAAACAAAAATTACACAACAGATCGCAAAAAAGGAACAGCCCTGTCAACACCATCGATCATTTGCAAGCTTGTCGGCCTCTAAGTTAGCTTCTCTAAAGACATGACATACTTTAAAAGAGGAACAACTCTTTTGCAACACTCCAATATGAACAATCCACTTTCTCAGCCTCCAAGGAGCTTCATTCGGACAATTCACCCAATGTACTGCATTAATAGAGTCACTTTCAACAATTAACCCATGAATACCAAGCCATCGTGATGCACAAAACACAATTAAAGCCTCTCTAATTGCACAAACCTCAGCTTCGTTAGATTCAGTATTGCCGATGGATTTAGAAAATTCCACCCAAATAACTCCTTTCTCATCCCTCAAAACACCGCCAATACCAGCAGGACTAGGTTTCCCTCTCGCTGCACCGTCGACATTAAATTTCAAGTAACCAGCATCAGGACAAACCCAATTAGTAGACCTTTGCACCTTAGTTTTGCCAACAACAACATCCACGATATTCGGACAACGAAAGAAATCCAAGGTATTACTCACACAATTCGGCCAAGCAGTTTTTGCCCACCACATAAGTCTCAACTTAATAATATCGAGAAGCTGGATAGCATCAAAGTGTTTTTGATTGAACACAATATCATTCATATGCAACCAAATTGACCAAGTAATGGCAAAAAAACATGTTAGACTTATAGTAATGTTTTACTAAATTTCTAATTTAATCATAGATTGATTTATTTTGATAATATAATATTTATTTACAATAAATTTTGAAAATTTATACAAATTTAGGCATTTAAAGAAGGAAAATTATGCAATACATTGCAGTGAAGTTTAGCAGATAACGCATGTGGGGTTTGGGCATGTGTCAACTATTAACCCGCTTGTGAAGTCCAAAATTAATAATGATAGTATATTGTGTAATAATCCTTTAAAGAATCTATACTAATTATAATGTGAAGTCCTGAGTCTGTGTCACGAGTTGACTCGGATATACAAAATCAGTTTTTAAAAGATTAAAAACTACTCATTGAAAATAAACCACCAATGATATATATAATAATTAATTTATCATTTAAAAAAAACTACCAATTTAAATGTGGCAAAAAAGAAAACTACTATAAACTACCTTTTTATTTCTATACTCACAAAGTGAGTGCCATAGATCTAGTAACAATTATGTAAATGTAACTTAGAATTAATTTGAACAAAATTCTCAAACCCACGTGTGTAACACGTGGTAAAATGCTAGTGTGTGTATATATATATATATATATATATATATTTATTTATTTATTTATTTATTTATTTATTTACAAGTTAATTTTATTCGAGTCGAAATTATTACAGAAATAAAGCTCTTTCAACAATTTCGGTCATATTATTTATTTCAAGAGATATATTAAAAAAAAGAGATATTTCGATCTAAAAAAAATCCTATAACAGAATATATATATATAACACAAATTTTCAAAATCCTTTGGGACCAATATATCCATGAACCTTTGCTCAACCACGTTGCAAAATTGTTAGGTAGTCAAATTTGGTAAATTAAATCACATTTTGTATCCTTTTCCGTTCGATCTCTATCTATGTTTTTTTTTTCTTTTTTTGCACAAAAATTATATCTTTCTTCATTGACTCAGATGCATGCAACTCAACGACTACTTACTGGTGGCCGGTGGGACTCTGGGAGTACAATGTTGTCCATGTGAAACACGTTCTTCTTCTTTTTTTTTTTTTGGCCAGAATGAAACACGTTCTTCCACGTACACAAAACAAAACAAAAAACAAAAAAACAAAAACAAAACACATATTCTTCTTCATTGGATTGATTGCTATAAATATTCACTTCTCCACGCATTTCTCAGGCACCCAAAATTTTCTAATTCTTAATTTAATTTATCATCTTTCGCACCATGGCAAACTTATCTTCCTCCTCCCTTGCATTTACAGTCCGAAGATGTGAACCGGAGCTTGTTTCTCCAGCCAAGCCGACACCACGTGAATACAAACTATTATCCGACATTGATGATCAAGAGAGTCTTCGGTTCCAAGTTCCCGTAATCCAATTTTACCATTATAACCCTTCCATGCAAGGGAAGGACCCTATCAAGGTCATTAGGGATGCACTTGCAAAAACCCTAGTGTTTTATTATCCATTAGCCGGTAGGCTAAGGGAAGGTCTTAATAACGGCAAGCTTATGGTAGATTGCACCGGCGAAGGTGTCTTGCTTATCGAGGCCGACGCTGATGTTACACTTGAACAAATTGGTGATGCACTTCATCCTCCATTTCCTTGTTTCGATGAGCTCCTTTATGATGTTCCTGGCTCCGATGGGATACTCCATTGTCCATTAATCTTGATTCAGGTACTCTTTCCTCTTTAGATCACCGTTTTATTTTTTGTTCCCATTTCCGGCCAAGTTCAATTAATTATTAAACAGAGATTGGTCCCCGACCGAAATATAAGTGACCAAATGTATGCGTGTGTAGACCTTATTTGTTCAGATGTGACTAAAGATTATATTTGGAAAAAAAAAATTGAAGAAAAAACAAAAAAATTTCTTCCCAAAGGATCAAATATATGTGTACCTTATTTGTTCACACGTGACTAACTTCTACTCGAGTCCAAACAATTCTCATGCTAATTAGACTTTGGACCTTGGTCTATTTGTTACCCCATCTGACTCTCCTATACATGATTATAGGATAAAATTGGTCATTTCATCATTTATGTTAAAGGGTGTCTACGTACGTACAATACCATTTTTTATACTACG
>AWWV01014271.1:0-71065 GCA_001974805.1 Corchorus capsularis
AATTAACTTATATATATATATATATATATATATATTACTTTTGCTTACATGATGTGACACAAAAATTTAATCACACTCTTCATTTGAAAATTTATATGTGAATTTTATAATTTGGGATATATGAATGTGGTGGAATATTAGTGGTTGTAATACTAACATCTCAGGCATGATAATTTGATTGTTTTGTAATATTTTGATAGGGTAGAATTACCTATCACAATTTTCAACTTTAATCTGGCATATAAATAAATGAATATAATTTTCCTATATGTTCTCAATTTTTAACATTCAAAAAGTCAATTTCACATAAAAAATAGTACAAAAATTACTTTCAAACTCTAAAGTGGTATTAGAGATTGTTGTATATGTTGTCAACTTGTCATCATCATGTTTACTGAACATGGGGAATTTTTAAACCAACAATAAATGAATAAATGGCCAAATAATTGGCCAAATAGCACAAAGCTCATGAGGTGTATATATCAGTTGTCTATCTATGTGGAAAAGATTTAAAGTAAAATAAATGGATAAATAAAGAATTGCACCGACACATGGGAGGAACAAAGTGAACATATAATTCCCTTTGAACTTGATCATTATCAAAATTAGGAATCACAACACAAAATGAATAAGCAAAAAAAGTAAAATTGCATCATAAGTTGAAAATAAAATGTAAAGGGTAGTGAATATTTTTTTTTATTCAAATTGTTGGGATTGACTGATATTTTTTTGTACTTGTATTAGTAGATAACCCGACTGAAATGCGGTGGTTTCGTCTTCGCTATTCGTCTGAACCATGTCATGTGCGATGCCGCTGGCCTGATACAATTCATGTCGACTGTGGCCGAGATGGCACATGGCGCAACTACCCCCTCAATCCCACCGGTGTGGGAAAGGCACCTCCTTGATGCCACAGAGCCACCGCGAGTCATGTGCAAACACAATGAGTATGACGAGGTGGAAGAAGGCGGAGCTGCCTTTTCAAATAACATGGTTGAACGTGCGTTTTTCTTCGGCCGCAAGGAATTCTCATCCATACATCAACTCCTCCCTCTGCACCTTCGCCGATGTTCCACATTTGAACTCTTGACAGCTTGCTTATGGCGCTGTCGTACCGTCGCTATAAATCTAAACCCCAATGAAGAGGCGCGCTTGATGTGCATTGTTAACGTGCGTTCCAAGTTTCATCCTCCATTGCCATTAGGATATTATGGAAATGGCTTCGTGTTTCCGGCGGCAAAAGCAACATCTGAACAACTTTGTCGGACTCCGCTGGCATATGCAGTGGAGCTAGTGAAGCATGCTAAGGCAAGCGTGACAGAAGAATATGTGAAATCAGCGGCAAGTTTAATGGTGATCAAGGGTAAAAAACTCAAATTCCCAGCGCATGGATCCTTCTTGTTATCAGATATAAGAAATATGGGATTCAGAGATGTCGATTTTGGATGGGGTAAGGCAGAATTTGGAGGGGCAGCTAAAGCAGTTGGGCCAATAAGCTTTGTCAATTCCGCCAAGGACAAGAAAGGAGAAGTTGGAGCTTTGGTGTCAATTTGTTTGCCAGCTCCGGCCATGGAGATATTTGTTAAGGAGTTGGAGAAAATGTTGAGGCAACCCTATCAGGGTGATGAGGGTAGATCAAATTTTATTTCCTCAGCTTTGTAAAAGAAATCAAAATCGTGGCCTTTTCGATGTCCATGGTAATCATAATATATGATCTTTTTATTACAACAATGTTTGTTATATACAATTTTTTTTGGCTCAATGCCCTTTTCTCACTATAAAGTTGCACAAAAAGGACAATTTTCTCCTTCAACTTTTTTTCTCAACGGTTCTCTTAATCTATACAGTATATACAGTATATAAAAGTACCAATGCTAAAACTTTTAGAGGTCAAAATACACAAGTCCCTCTACTTACACAAAAAAATAATTTAGTTCCTTTAGTAACAAACCGATCAGTTTAATCCCTCTACTTATGTTTGATTTTAATTTTTTACAAACACTTCTTCATCAAACAAAAAGATCAAGATCATTTAATCCCTTTTTGAAGGCTACTATATCATGTTCAAATGTAATCAAACTAAGAACCAAACATCATTTTATTAACAAAAACAACTTCAACATAATCCACCGAAACTTCCATCACTTTCTAAGGAATCTAAGAACCTGAGGCATGAACAATACTAAGAGCATACTTAAAAGACACGGGCCCACTTGTAACGTTGCCTAAGCACTCACGAATAAACCCAATTGTTGGGATTGATAGAATGATAGAAAGGGATGAGAAATTAGAGAGAAAGGGATGAGAAATCAGAAATCTTGACCGAGGCCAAGCCTAAAGACAGGGGAGAGAAAACAGAGATTTTCCTTAATATTCTTCTTAGTTCTTTTCTTCATGCATTACAAATATATAGCTAAAGAATATAACCCGGGCCTAAAATATTCATGGGCTAGGTAAGACTATTATTATAAAATTAAGCAAATAACTACTAGCATGAGTATGTGGCTTTTGGGTCTGACTCATCACTTAACCATACGGGCTACCAGTAACCTTGCACGTATCATTGCAAACCCCTTTACGACAACCTTATCCTCAAGGTTGAAGGCATTAAAAGCAACACTACAGTAGGTTCCATAATTTACGGAGGTTATACTGTACATATAGCTCCGCCCATGCCACAAGCGTACAATCACCTAATAATTAAGCAAAAGTTTAGCCATGCTTTTCTTGTATTAGTAAGAACAAAAATTAAAATTGTTGTTAGATCATGCTAACTGTTACTTTCTCGTCTCCATATTGCAATGAACTTTTGTAATTTGAGGTAGTATCATCTAACTAAAGTGATCGAGAAGGTTTTTTCACTTATGTTAGAATTTATAAGAGTTTTAATTTGGAGATTAAGCAAGACTACATAAAACAGCAATACCCTATCATTTAAGATTATCATAATTAACATACGGGCAAGTAGTAATTTCTCTCAATACCCATTATTAACCATAAAAGATATTAACTATAACATACTAGTAATTTGCCACGTGTTCCACATGTAGCTTTAAAATTTTGTTTGAAATTTATTTTCAGTTATATCACCTTTAGAACTATAAATTCAATGACCTTTAATCAACGATGAATGTACCAATTTTGTTAACCATTTTATAATTTTGATTACCACCCTTTGTACATTTAATAACCTCCATGAAAATAATGATAAACACTCAATGAAATTTTTGTTTACCACCCTGACCTTTTTGTACTTTTTGTAATCTTGATAATCAAACACCCCATCAATTTTGATAATCGCCCTTTATAATGTTGATAACTGCCCTTTGAAATTTTGATAACCACCTATAATTTAGTTTTGATAACCTCGATTGGAATTTAGACAACAACCCTATATAATTATCATAACCATTCTTTGTAATTTTAATAACTTCGATTGAAATTTTGACAACCGTACATATCCTATGAAATTTTGATAACTACTGTTTGAAAATTTGAAAACCACCATTTGAAATTTTGATAACCGGTATTTGTAATTTTGATAAACTCGATTGAAATTTTGATTAATAACGGCCTTATATAAATTTTGATAACCACCATATGTAATTTTGATAAAGACCCTTTATAATTTTGATAACCTGATCATATGAAATTTCGATAACCACCATATGTGATTTTGATAAGCTCATATGAAATTTTGGTAACCATCTTTTGTAATTTTGATAACCTCCATTAAAATTTTGAAAAATAACTCTTACGAGGTTTTTAAAACAATCTTTTGTAATGATAATTATTCTTTGTAATTTTTATAAACACTTTATGAAAATTTGGTAACAACCATTTGTAATTAATTTGCTAGCATCACTCATAATTTTGATAACCGTACTATGAAATTTTGATAACCATTTTAAAATCCGTTTGAAAATTTTCCAAGCCCAAGGACTTGCTCAAGATAATATACGTTTTCGTACATGATCTTAAACTATTGTTTTTATTGGCTAGTTGGAATATGATTTATCAGCTTTCTTATTTGGTAATTTACATTACCAAGTTATTGGAAAATTTATGTAGATTATCAGAAAAGTTTACATATACCAACAAATTCAGTAACTATTCAAAATAAGTAATTTCGGTAACCTTTTCATCTTTAATGGAGGTAATCAAATTTACAATATCTTATTACTTATAAAACTATATAGGTTATAAAAAAAAAATCTATACTTATAGGAACAAATTCAATAACATGTCATTGTAAGTAATTTTGGTAGCCATTTATTCCATAATAGATGTCATCAAATTTTCATCAAATTTATGAAGGACATCACAATATATAGCCATGCATTTATATATCAACAATTTCAAATAATCACTTTCATAAGTAATTCTGTAAGCAACTTCAATATTAATGAATTCAATAATCATTTATTACTCAAAATGCTTTTGTAGGTAGTAAAAAAAAGCTATATGTAAAATTTATTATAAGAATTTTAGTAACAATTTCATCAACAATGGAGTTATCAAATTTATAATACTTTGTTACTGAAAAAGCCATGTATGTTATAAGAAACTTAGATCTATACCAGCAAATCCATTAACCATTCATTGTAAGTAATTTTGGTAATGATTTCATTAATAATGCATTTTATAAAATTATACAATAATGCATTTCATTAAAAATGCCAAACTTTCTCTCTCCTTTAAACCGCCCTTTACCATAAAAAGGGGACATGCAAGACCAAATTCATAAACCTCACCTTTATGAAGCGAAACCTTCAATTAATTTAGCAAATAAACTTAAGATTTGGAAGAGTTTCAAGGGATTAATTTTCATGACTTTGAAAGTAGTCTTGTTGGCTAAGTAATTCTAAATTAAGACATAATTACAAGAACTTCTAATGAGCGTAAAGTTAATTAACAATTTGTTAATGGAATTTGACATCATGTCAATTAGGTGAATAAATCCACCTTGAGGGCCATTATTAAAGTTAAAATTGGTTTAGAGTGACATTTGAATGCACAAATCTGATAACAGTGTTTGCGAGATGTTAGTGCCTTTGATAATTATTTTTTGAAAAAATGAATTATGAAAATAAAGTAATTTATTAATGTATTGATTAAAAAGGATACCAATAACATAATTATTATTTATTATAAATTGTCCAAAACTAAAGTTTTGGTAAATTTGCTTATAGTTTAGGGTGCAAATTTTACATTAAGCCATTAATAATTAAGAGTAAAAATTTGGGAGCAAATTATGAATGCAAGAAAGAACTATTTCTAACTCATGCACTAAACACAAAGAAGGATTGTTGTGTTCCTATTTAACGGATTATCTCAAATTGATGAAATAATTATAATCTCTTATTTTTTTTATTTAAAAATCGTAATGTAATAATACTATATGGATATTCCCATATGCAAAAAGAATTAAAGCAACTTCTAGTTTAAAAGAAGGAATCAGTTCTCCAACAATTGGAACTGCTTTTTTCAACTCCGTGTTAAATTATATCAGTTTGCTCATCAATAATAATTGTTTTTTTTTAAAGAAATGACAAAAAACAATAATTGAATTTTTTTAAATAGTGGCTTAAGATAATTTTTTAGAATTAAGATTTTAGCTTTTGTTATGATTTTGTATAAATCCTCTAAAGATTAGTATTAACTTCTATTTCTCTTTAGAGGAATATGATTTAAGTTAAATCCTTTAAATGGTAGGATTAATATGCCTAAGAATATGATTTAAGTTAAATCCTTTTGTAGAATAAGAAATTTTGACCAATCAGAAATTTCCTATAAATTTGTTTTGAGAATTTATCCTTAAATTTATTGGATATTTTCTTAGATGGTAGATAAATATGACACATGGTCTAACCAATTAAATTTCAATGTTTAATGGTTTGACCAATCAAAATTAAGTTGTGAGTCATCACCTTTTATCTCTAATTAAATTGAGATAATTGGTAAATAAATTGCATCATCTAGCCAATCAAATCTCAAGGTTTCAAGCATTGACCAATCGGAATTCACTGTTGTGTCATCTTATTTATCTCTAAATTAATTTTAATTAGAGATAAATAACAAGGAGAAATTAAGTTATCTTGAAACTCCCCATCCCCCACTATAAATACCAAGCTCCCAAGTCATTTTCAACACACAATTCAGAAATCAGAAAAGCTCTGAAGCAGAAAAGCTCTGAAGTATTTCAGATGTTCTTATTCTGATCTTCACCAAAGCTTAAGAAGATTGAAAGAAGATCCACGTATGTGGAAAATTCTTCTTTCAAAGAAGATTCAATTATTGAAAAATTATTGAACACCCAGTTATTGGGAAATTATTGAATGAAGATCCACGTATGTGGAGGATTGTTCTTTCAAATTATCAAAGATTTGCAAAAGCTCACTTTCAAGAAATTTTATTTCGATCTTCATCAACAAATCTGAAGAAGATTAATTTTGTTTGTTCAAGATCAAGTCACCAAGACCCTTGAATCAAATTATCATCAATTCGAGATTAAGTCATCAACGACCCTCGAATTAAATCAAATTCCCAAGTCATCAATTCAAGATTAAGTCATTCGACTCTTGAATCGAATCAAATCAAATCAAACTCTCAAATTATCATCAAGTTCAAGATCAAGTCATTCGACCCTTGAAGCAAATCCTAAATCATAATTTTGTAAAGGAGAAGAATCAGAGGATAATTTCTTATTATTATAATTTCCAAAGATTGTACCTGCATTCATCAATCAATAAAATTTTTATTTGACTCCAATCTTTCTTGTCTTAATTTTAGACTTTGAAATTTTGTGTGTTTCAAATTTTGGCACACCCAGTGGGACAATCTTTGCCTCTCATCTCTTTTCCTGAAGATTCAAATCATCAAAAATTTTGATGGCTTCATTGGAAGAACAAGTTGCATCCCTCGCTAAAGCTGTGGAATCACTAGCCAACAACATCAAAGAACAGGATGAACAAATTTCCTTTCTAATGATGAAAGTTGTTGAAAATAAAGGCAAAGACAAACCTCAAATTCTCCAACAAGTTGATGAAACTACTGTTGAAAACAGTAACAATAAAAATGTTCAAGAATTTGGTGAAAATTCCACCAAAGTTGCTGCGGAAAATCTTCAAAGTATTTCTTCTGATCAAATCAAGGAGCTCATCAAAGAGGCAATCAAAGATCAAGCTGAAAACATTGCTCATCTTTCCTACACTTATGCAAAGCCTTATTCCCAAAGGATTGATTGCATGAAGATGCCTGACAACTATCAACCACCAAAGTTTCAACAGTTTGATGGCAAAGGAAACCCAAGACAACATGTTGCCCACTTTGTGGAGGCACTTATGGAGACCTTATGGTCAAGCAATTTGCTCGTTTTTTGAAGGACAATGCTTTTGATTGGTACACAGATCTCGAACCTGGGTCAATTGACAATTGGGAGCAACTTGAGCATGAATTCCTAAATCGATTCTATAGCACTCGGCGCATTGTCAGTTTGATTGAACTCACAAGTACACGCCAATGCAAAGATGAAGCTGTGATTGACTACATAAATAGGTGGAGAAATCACAGTCTCAATTGCAAAGAAAAATTATATGAAGCTTCTGCACTTGATATGTGCATCCAAGGCATGAATTGGACCCTCCGCTATATTCTTCAAGGCATTAAGCCAAAAACTTTTGAAGAATTGGCAACGCGAGCACACGATATGGAGCTTAGCATTGCAGTTGGTGGCAATCAAGAGCCGCCTGTTCGAGAATCAACAGAACACAAAGGGGGCAAATTTGTGACCAAAGAAGTTGAAAGCAAGCAGTCTATGGCAGTAAGTATAAAGTCTTTCAAGACAGCCAATGACTCCAAAAAAGGTGAAATCCAAATCCTCCCAAGAGAAAATCAAAATTTCTTTGAAGGAAAAGCGAGAAAAGGAATATCCATTCCTTGATTCTGATGTCCCAAAGATGTTGGAAGAACTTTTGAAATTTGATCTCATTCAATTGCCTGAAATGAAACGGCCTGAAGAAGCTGGTAAGGTGAATGATCCAAACTATTGCAAGTTTCATCGTTCAATCAGTCATCCAGTGGAAAAGTGTTTCATTCTCAAAGACAAAATCATGGAGCTTCACAAAGAAGGAATGATTGAGTTTGACGATGAAGCCGCAACATCAAATTTTGTCATGGCAAATTTAATTCCAAGTATGGAATTTGGATCTTTTGATCTTATGAAAATGCATGCCAAGTCAACTTCAAATGATAATGTCAAGCAAGCCAATGGGGGCAATGCTCGCTCCTAAGCACGAGCCTAAACTGCACACAAAAAAAAACCCAAAGAACTACGAAAAATGACTTGATCCTTCATTTCTTGGAGGTACGTAGGCAACTTGGTGCCCCTTGCCAAGTTCAGTCAACCCAAAAAAAAAAAAAGACTCGCTAAGTTGAAAATCCTGCAAAGGACGGCTTAGGCAAAAGTTAGAGCCAAAAAAAAAAGACTCGCTAAGTTGAAAATCCTGCAAAGGATGGTTTAGGCAAAACTTAGAGTACAAAAAAAAAATGAACTACGTAAATGACTTGATCCTTCACATTTGAGGGTACGTAGGCAGCTTGATTCAAATTGTCAAGTTCAGTCACCACCAAAAAAAAAAAATCCTTTGAACCTAATTTTGGTTCAATTCTTTCAAGGTCTCAAAATTGGAAAAGACATTTGGAGAAAGTGTTTTGCAAATATTTTCTTAAGCCATGCAAAGCTGCAAACAAAATCACCAAGGATCATCTCAAAGTACAACATGCAAAGGTGTAAGCAAATTTAGCACCGAAAGCATATCAAGGTTCAAGACTTGCCTACTTGCTACACTTCAAATCGTGTACGTAAACAAGTCTTGAGGGGGCATTTGTAGAACAAGAAATTTCGGCCAATCAGAAATTTCCTATAAATTTGTTTTGAGAATTTATCCTTAAATTTATTGGATATTTTCTTAGGAAAAATGGTAGATAAATATGACACATGGTCTAATCAATTGAATTTCAATGTTTAATGGTTTGACCAATCAAATTAAGTTGTGAGTCATCACCTTTTATCTCTAATTAAATTGAGATAATTGGTAAATAAATTGCATCATCTGGCCAATCAAATCTCAAGGTTTCAAGCATTGACCAATCGGAATTCACTGTTGTGTCATCTTATTTATCTCTAATTAAAATTAATTATTTAGAGATAAATAACAAGGAGAAATTAAGTTATCTTGAAACTCTCCATCCCCCACTATAAATACCAAGCTCCCAAGTCATTTTCAACACACAATTCAGAAATCAGAAAAGCTCTGAAGCAGAAAAGCTCTGAAGTATTTCAGATGTTCTTATTCTGATCTTCATCAAAGTTCAAGAAGATAGAAAGAAGATCCACGTATGTGGAAAATTCTTCTTTCAAAGAAGATTCAATTATTGGAGAATTATTGAAGACCCAGTTATTAGGAAATTATTGAAAGAAGATCCACGTATGTGGAGGATTGTTCTTTCAAATTATCAAAGATTTGCAAAAGCTCACTTTCAAGAAATTTTATTTCGATCTTCATCAACAAATCTGAAGAAGATTAATTTTGTTTGTTCAAGATCAAGTCACCAAGACCCTTGAATCAAATTATCATCAATTCGAGATCAAGTCATCAACGACCCTCGAATTAAATCAAATTCCCAAGTCATCAATTCAAGATTAAGTCATTCGACTCTTGAATCGAATCAAATCAAATCAAACTCTCAAATTATCATCAAGTTCAAGATCAAGTCATTCGACCCTTGAAGCAAATCCTGAAGCATAATTTTGTAAAGGAGAAGAATCACAGGATAATTTCTTATTATTAGAATTTCCAAAGATTGTACCTGCATTCATCAATCAATAAAATTTTTATTTGACTCCAATCTTTCTTGTCTTAATTTTAGACTTTGAAATTTTGTGTGTTACACCTTTAAAGGGTGGGGTTAATATGGCTAATTGTTTCTTTTGTTGTATGCTTAATGAAATATAGATCAGTTTTGGACATTGTTTTGACTTGAATTGCATGTTTATTTTGTATAGTTGAGATTAAACCCTTCTATTGAATTTAGTATTCATGATCAATATGTTGACAAAGAAAAAAAAATTAAAGTAGGAATCTTCAAGGAGCCAATTTTGGCTGAAGTTGCAGAAAAACTTAAAAATTTAAAATTAGTTGGGTCTTCTTTACTTTATTCCTCACATAATTGAATTGATATATGAATGTGTGTTTATTTACTACATAACTGGATTTATGATTTCTTGTTCAACTTCATTGCAAGGCCAATTATATTATACATATATCCCATATTCATAGGCTTAATGATCTATTTCGCCCCTGAACTTATAGAAAAGGCCAAATATGCCTCAGAACTTTAATTTTGACCAATACCGCGCTTGAACTCACAATTTTGGTCAAATAGGCCCTTTTGTTAACGGCACCCTACCGGCCATTAAATTTGTTACATCATCAGTCCACGTAACCAAAAAAGTGGCAAAATGATAATGTTGCGAAAAATTATTTTTTAAAATAAAAAATTCATTTGAAGTGTTTTACAATTTTTAATAAATAAATTGAATATGAATTCCAAATCTAATTTTTTGTGTTTTATTGTTAAAATCTGAAAACCTTTCTCTTCCAAAGCCACTAAAAGAAATCCAAATCTCCTCTTACTACCAAAATCTAAAAATCTCAACCTAGTAAATAATTTTTTTATCCAATAGAAGGGGAAAAAACCCAGCTAGGAAACCCAAATTTCCTTTTGTTGAAGCAGGAAAACAAAGAATTCTAAAAAAAATAAAAAATAAAAATTTTGCTTTGCTTGAAGCATATCACGCTTGTAAACTTTAAAACTTAAAAACTTGGCAGTGCATATGACTGCAAAAAAGAAAGAAAAAATCATGTGAAGATTTTGGCTCTATTTTTTTGGATTGGAAAATATATATATTATAAATGTTAAATTAGGTGAAAAAAAAAATTATTTGGTAAAAAACCTTTGTTAGAACTTAGAAGGATCGGATTTCTCTTTCATGATTCAAGAAAGAAATTTGATGGAGTAAATTACATTTTTCTAGGTTAGTAATTAACGTATTTACAAAGAACAAGATTTTTTATTTTAAGGACCTTGAAACCGTTAATTTTGCTCTGTGTTAACATATCATGGATTGATAGTGTATAATTTAATTATCTTTAATTCATATTTGAATTAATAATTACCTCAAAATAATTGAAACAATAATTATATATTTAATTTAATATATGGATTTTTAAAATATTATTCCATAATTAAAAATTTTGTATAGTGAATTTATCAATATCTTTCCATAATTAATAAAAAAAAGTTGAATGACTAAAAAGAATACTTTTTAAAAAAATTATTATACTATAATACAAAGGCTATTTATGAAATTTCCAATTACAATTTTTGAGTTCGTGATTTTATATAGTAGTAAGATATATATATCCTTCGTAAGAGTATTATAAATCTGTTTTCCTTCTCATTTGTCTTAAAAGTGCGTTTGGTTGGGGGGTGATCTTGGGTGGTAATATCAAATCACCCCATTTGGTTACACTTTTTATTTTAAATAAAGGTGATCAGATCACCCCTCCAAGAGTGATCTAGGAGTGATTTGATCACCATTCTAAATCCAGGTGTAGGAGCTAGAAAAATACCAAAACCAATCAAGAAAACAAATACCCACGCACCAGGAACCAAACTTAAATTCAATCAAATTATGGAAAAGCCATAGCCGATATCGGCTTACAAAGCAACGCAAAGCTCCCAATTTGCGATTCATATTTTCCAACTCAAAAACAGAAAGTGACGGCACAATTTAACTTTTATACCTAGGTTACATATGAGCTTTAATCACATGCATTCACTCACACACTAAAACACTTGCAACACACCAATAAGAACATGACATATATTTAAATTAAATAAACTTGGTTAATTAGACCCAACATAGCCTCCCTTAAACCAAGTCTTCAAGTTTCAGCATCCCAAGCATCTTCTTCAACTTCAAGAACACATCCATCTTCATTGGCTTTGTAAAGATATCAGCAACCTGCTCCTCAGATGAGCAAAACTCAACCGCGATCTCATTGTCTCTCACCAAGTCTCGAATGTAATGATACTTGATGTCAATGCATTTGCTGCGACCATGAAACACTGGATTCTTTGTCATTGCAATTGCTGACTTGTTGTCACAAAACACCTTTGTAGGCTTCACCTGTTCATGTTGTAACTCACTAAGCATCCTTCGCAACCATACAGCTTGAGTAGTACAACTTGCTACAGCAATATACTCTGCCTCTGCAGTTGACAGAGCAACAACCTGTTGTTTCTTAGACAGCCAAGAGAACAGACCAGTTCCAAGATGGAACGCAAAACCAGAAGTACTTTTCCGCTTTTCAACATCACCTGCCCAATCACTATCTATATATCCAACAAGCTCCACATCATTAGCACAAGAATAAAAAGATTCCATCACTAAGTGTACCTTTGATGTATCTCAAGATACGCTTAGCTGCCTGCAAGTGAGATTGTCGCGGATTCTCCATAAATCTACTAATAATCCCCACACTATACATGATATCAGGCCTCGTAGCTGTCATATACCGCAAACTTCCAACTAAACTCTTGTAGTTAGTTGCATCAACTAACTCACCACTGCCATCTGACACAAGTTTCACCCTTTCTTCAATACAAGTCAAAATAGGATTGCAAGACTCCATCTTGAACTTTTTCAAGACATCACCAGCATACTTTTTCTGCGAAATAAATATACCAGCATTTGTTTGCTTCACCTCAATACCAAGGAAGTAAGACATCAAACCCATATCAGTCATCTCAAACTGAGCAATCATGGACTCCCTAAAACTCACTAACAACTTTGGATTATTGCCAGTGAAAATTAAATCATCCACATACAAGAACACAATGATGATATCACATTGCAGGTTAGATTTTACATACAAGGTATGCTCATATGGGCACCTCTGAAAACCATGATCAAGAAAGTAAGAATCAATGCGAGTATACCATGCTCTAGGCGCTTGTTTGAATCCATATAAGGCCCTTTTCAACCTGTAAACCTTGTCTTCTTCCCCCTTCTTAACATAACCTGGAGGTTGTTCAACATACACCTCCTCCTCAAGAACACCATTCAAAAAACCAGACTTAACATCCATTTGCATAATTTTCCAACTATTCTGAGCAGCAAGTGAAATAACCATTCTAACAGTATCAAGTCTAGCAACAGGTGCAAATACCTCAAAATAATCAATACCTGGTTTTTGCTTGTAACCCTTGGCTACCAAGCGTGCTTTAAAGCGATCCACCTCACCATTGGGCTTGTACTTAGTCTTATACACCCATTTAACACCAATTGGCTTCTTTTCCTTGGGAAGAGAAGTAAGCTCCCAAGTACCATTCTTTTCAATGGCATGTATCTCAGTATCCATGGCTTTCACCCAATGATCATAACAAGCAACATCCTTAAATGTTAAAGGATCACAATCTGCAAACATGGCATAATGAACCATGTCATCACTATCATCAAAAGAATCTGAATCAGTATAAACCTCAAAACCCTGCAAGCGAACATTTGGCTGCCTCAATCTTTGTGGGCGGCTAGAAGTTGCTGCAGGTATTTGCTCCACCTCCCGATTAACATTAAATCCATCAACAACAACAGCAGGTCTAAGCTGCAAATCCTTGCCATCATTAGACCAATCCCAAACACCATCTTCATCAAAAGTAACATCCATGCTAACAACAATCTTCTTCGTTTTCGGATTATACAACTTGTACCCTTTTGTCTCATGATTGTAGCCAATAAAAATACACTTTTCAGCTTTGTCATCCAGCTTCTTTCGCAACTCATCAGGCACATGAGCAAAAGCAACACAACCAAATACCTTAAGATGCCCAATGTTGGGCTTGTTCCCAGTCCAAGTTTCTTGTGGAGTTTTGTCAAGAACACTCCTTGTAGGACACCTATTCAGAACATAAATAGCACAAGCAACAGCATCAGCCCAAAAACCTTTCGGCAAATTTTTACCATGCAGCATACATCTCACCATATCCATGATAGTTCTATTCTTCCTTTCAGCTACCCCATTCCGTTGTGGTGTGTACATACTTGCCACAATTATGACATTGAATATGTGACTTGCATGCAGACTGATAATGCCCATACTTTTGACATTTATAACACTGAACATTAGACATATCACGAGTTTGATCAGTATTACCTTTTTTATCAAAGTTGCCTCTGCGATCAAAATTATCTCTACCAAAACCTCTACCACCTTGCCTTTGACCAGGCCTGAAATTTCTGCATCTTTGCTGGCTGGATTCGCCTTTATTTGATGATTCAGCTTTCTCTTTCTTCATATCAATTTGAGCTTTCAGTGCCTGTTCAACAGTTCCTGCAGACCTCTCATCTAATTTATATTCATGTGCCTCAAAAGTTCCCTGCAAACCAGCAAAAGTCATAGTTTTCAGGTCCTTCGACTCCTCAATGGTAGCGATAACATCAAAACGCTCCGTTAAGGTCCGAAGAATTTTCTCCATAATCTGAACATCGGTAATAGTTTCACCATTGGCCTTCATATTGTTAACAATTTTCTGCGTCCTCGAAAAATAATCAGCAATCTTCTCATTCTTTTCTTGTTGAAACAGCTCAAACTGCCTCCTGTATGTCTGCAACTTCACCATTTGAACTGGTGCTACACCTTGATAGGACTCAATCAAGGTATCCCTTGCTTCTTTTGATGACTTCACATCAATCAGCTTCTGAAAGACTGACATCTCAACACACTGCATTATATGGTGGATGGCTCGATAATCTTTCTTGCGAAGATTTTTAAATTCATTCTTCTTTGCAGTTGTCCAACCAGTAGTGTCTTCTGGTTGAACGAATCCTTCTTCAACAACATCCCATACATCTAACGATTTTAGAAAAAATCGCATCTGAACAATCCACTCTTGAAACAAGTTTTTACCATCAAATTTGATTGATGAAGTTTGCACAAACTACATATTTGTAGCCATCAGGATCTTATGGCGATTGATACCAAATGTAGGAGCTAGAAAAATACCAAACAATTAACTGAAAAACCAAAACCAATCAAGAAAACAAATACCCACGCACCAGGAACCAAACTTAAATTCAATCAAATTATGGAAAAGCCATAGCCAATATCAGCTTACAAAGCAATGCAAAGCTCTCAATTTGCAATTCGTATTTTCCAACTCAAAAACAGACGGCAAAATTTAACTTTTATACTTAGGTTACATATGAGTTTTAATCACATGCATTCACTCACACACTAAAACACTTGCAACACACCAATAAGAACATGACATATATTTAAATTAAATAAACTTGGTTTAATTAGACCCAACATCAGGTGATTTGAATTCTCCACTTTTTTACTTTTATTTTTTTACCTTCACATATTTAATAAATGTGACCAGCGTACCCTTTGTTTTGATTTTAATTTCAAATTTACTAACAGACGAAGTTCTTTTTTTTTTTTTAATCTTTGGGAGACAAGATTGAGATGACGTTGAACATCTACGTACTCTCCTTTCTGCTATATATCTTAATGTAATCCATATCCATAGCTATTTCTAATAATTTTCTTGCATGAACTCATGATCATCAGCCATGGTTTATGAAGAAATTAATGTATAATAATAATGAAACATATATAATAAGATTGAAAATCTATATATATATATATATATATATTATTATTTGGCTGTGAATTGCATATCGTCAAAACTCATAACTCGGATGTTTAAATACAGCATATAGATTTTGCCATTTTAAAATCTAGGGCATTCTTTCAATCATCCACGTGCATTTTTTTATGACAAAAATACACATTAAAAATATAAAAATGATAACACGAAAAAATTGAAGCAAATGTAAATTCCGGTGTTAGAAAAAAAAATCAAATAGTCAAAATTAGTTTACAAGTAACTAATAGAAAGTGTTAAAGAAATGGAAAATTTTGGTTAAGTACAAAGCCTTCTTTATAGCATGAGGGTAACATAGTCTTTTACAAGTTTGTACTAAATATTGAGGGGTGATCTTCCTATTTATCCAAACATGGGGTAAAAGTACCCGGGAAAACCTGTACTATACGAAATGTTGATTTTGGTCCCTGTACTTTTTTTTTTCTAGAAATCGTCCCTCTACTATCAGAAACTATCACCCGAGTTCTCTCACGTTAGCGGGGCATGACAGACCCGTCAAATATGCTGACATGACACTAACACTGTCTTTTTTGCTTTCACTTTGCAAGTCTTTACATCCCCAAATTCCAATAGCTTTCCTCTTCATAGGATTTGTGTTTATGGTGTTTTAAAGGCTTGATCTGGATTGTTTAAGGGTGCTAGTCGGCGGTTTTCCGGCGACGACATAGGTTGACATGTGGTGGTTGACGGTGGAGTTAGGTGCTGGCTGGGTTTTGAAGCAAGAACATTCATAATGTTCTTTCTTTATTCATTATTCATGAATAGGAGTGTATTTGATCTTTTATTAAGAAGAGAATAATGTAGTTGGTGTTTATGAAGAAAAAAAGATTTCATTTTTAATTATTAATAATTTTTATTATTTTATTTATTTAAATAAAATAAAATAAAAATCAGAAATTATTTTTAATTTTGGATTGGCTGTCACATCAGCAAAAAAGACAGTGTTAGTGTCACGTCAACATATTTGACGGATCTGTCACAGTCCGGGAGTTCGGGTGATAGTTCTGATAGTATAGGGACAAATTTGTAGAAAAAAAAGGACAGTGATGAAAATCAACATTTCGTATAGTACAGGGACCTTCCAGGTACTTTTACCCCAAACATGGTGATCAAAGATCATCAATGATCTGGGGGGTGATCCTAACCAAACGCACCCTAAGGATCAAAATTAAACTGATATTAGGGGAGAATAGAAACCCAAAATACAAAAAAAATAAATAAAAACAATTTCCTTATAATTCAATCAGATAATGACAAGCTTTAAAATCTCATCTGCCGTCAAGGAGATAGCTAATTAGTATATTAAGATAAATTAAGCTTAGCTCATAAATAAAATTTTGATTGAAATTTGAAGCAATAAACAAATTGAAATTCCCATTTCCAGGAGAAACCCGACAAACTTTAATTTGACTTTCTTACAATTAACTTGATATAAAAAAAATATCCTTTCACTTACCTAACCCGTTCCCCCTCCCCCAACTAACCCCTAAGTTCTATCATAAAAATAACATATCCTTCCTTCCTATAATTATATTTCATGGTGATTTTTTTTTGGCCAAATTTTTCATGGTGATGGCTGCTTCAAAGTTCAGATGTTAACTAAGAATATTGCCAGTTTCTCGAAAATCAATTAATTTTAATTTATGAGGGTCGTCCTTTCCCAAACATATAGTTTCACCATATAAAATGAATTAATCAAACATGAAATATATTTCTTTTCTTTGTCTTGTATATATATCCTGCAGATTCATTATCTATACACTAGGACTTGGCCCGCGCTGCGCCGCGGGCGTGGGAACTTGATTTTGGCGCTGAAGAGTTAATCTGCAAATGGCTATATTAGACTCCGGGGTAAAAGAATCAATTTGGCAGAAATCAAAAACACCATTTGATGGGTCTTTAAGTTGGCGCTGAAAAGGATCTGCGCAATGGTTGAAGCAGGAGTCAGGCATAGAAATCATGTTGATGCTTATGCGGTAACGGAAGAAAAGTTTGGTGGATGGATTTATTCAAAGATCTTTGTCGATTATAGATTATGAATACTTAGAATCCATAAGGAGATTTTGGTGTCATAAGGACTTGATCTAACACTCTTCTAAAGTATTTTTTATATTGAACTACACTTGACAACTTGAATGGAAGTTTTTAAAGGGCTTGTTGGATCAGTTTGATGTTCTCCATACAGGAAATTCATCGAGCTTGTTAATCTAATATAATATGGGACAACCTTCAAATGTATTCAGAGGAGGCCAAAGTGGAAACGCCCACTGGGATAGTTAAAAATGGACAATGGTTGACTTGCTTGGCTCTGATTTTTAACCGTGATGCATACAGTCTTGGTTCTCTCCGTGGCTGGTTTGTGCTTTGTTAGATATTCGACAGTGATGTTTGTAAGTTGATACTGCTCAAGCTTTAGCGATTAGAATTAAAGACAATGCCAATATTGACAAAATTATATGAATGCGGGAGAGCCTAAACAAAATCACAAGGAACGCAGCAAAGGATAAGTTACAATTGAGCTTACTATTTAACAACCAGGACATTAAGGATAATAATCAGCTTAACATTATAATGGACACCAGCCGGTGGCTGCCAACTTGAGCCATGATTTATACATCGAGGAAATCATGGCATGGACTCTTGATTTAGTCAATTACAAATAACACCAAATGATGAGCACGGGATAGAAGGATGATGTTTATACCTGGCTCACTGAAGGTTCTGTTTTTGGCTACAACAGCAAAAGAAGCACAAATGCAAAAAGTACACGTAATTAACAAAAAAAACCATGTTCTTTTTTTCGCCAGCATTTTTGATCAGCTTCCTGGCTGCAATCAACTTCGAATACAAATTCACCAGAACCAAGAATGATTTACCTGCTACACCGTTAGCAGAACCGGCGTTTGAGACCACTTACAATCTCCTTATCACTCAACCTCGATCTCTTTCGTTCAATCCTGCCCTTACTAAATCTGAACCTTATCCCGACTTACCATTCCTCGACAACCAGGCAAATTGATTTAA
This sequence comes from Corchorus capsularis, assembly GCA_001974805.1. Lineage (NCBI taxonomy): Eukaryota > Viridiplantae > Streptophyta > Magnoliopsida > Malvales > Malvaceae > Corchorus > Corchorus capsularis. The sequence goes on from AWWV01014271.1 coordinate 18,823, forward strand.
GAAGTAGACGCAAGAATGATCAGACCCAAGACTGTAGTTAACCCATGCATTATTTACATGGGAATTCTTATACAAACCTAAATTATAGACGGAAAATAATTGTAGCAAGAAAATAGAAATTTCTAGAGTTGAAGAGTTCCAAAAGTCCAATAAGGTAAGCTCCATAAGAGATTAATAGTGTCAGTGAACAAACTAATAGTCAGTCCTAAATGAATGAACTTTAATTTTTTTATTTTTTTTTAAATCACATAATCTACCTCACCTTAAAACCTGACCTGAAACTACTACTTGAAGGAGCAACCTCAAGGGCATTCCCGATTAAGCTCCGTCAAAAACCCATTTCAAAACTAATATCCAAATCCTTCATTCACTAGGTATTACGTTTAACAATTCCTTTTCTTACCTCGGTATTAAGTATTAGTAATAAGATTCCATGTTAAGTTTCATACCATTATAAAATAAGGTAAACTTAAAACAGGGTCGGATCCCCCTAACAAATAAGCTCAAATTCAAATCAATAAGGACAAATTAAAAGAAGCTAGAAATTTGAATAGACGAGCAATTGAAATTACATGTACTAATGGAGCCACTGGCAAGAAATGACAGTAAATCCAAAAGAATATGATCTACCAAGTGAATTGATTTAAAAAATCAAAGAATCAAACAATGAATTTAATCAAAATAGAGCCTAACGTTGAGGTTGAGCACTCACACAGGCACTTTGAGCAGATAAAATAGAACCAGAAAGTCAAGGCCGAATTTCTCATTCTTGAATAGTAAATCCAAACAAATTGTACCAAAGTTGAGAAGGCTGGAATGTGCCGTTGAGGAGGAGAATTAACCATTCGTCGGTTGATTGAATTTTCCAAGAACTGCAGAAGACCAAGAAGAATCTATGACTTCTATCGATAAACGGCACTGGTTTTTTCTCTTCTTCCTTCTTCTCTTCGTCCTTCTTGGGTTCTTTCTTTCCTTCTTCCTTTTTAGGCTCTTCTTTCTTTGCTTCTTCTTCTTTCTTGGGTTCTTCCGTTTTCCCTTCCTCCTCTTTCTTGGGTTCTTCCTTCTTTGGCTCTTCCTTCTTCTCTGGCTCTTTGGCTGGTCCTACTGATACAATGCCAGCTGGCCAGTACTTGCGTAATTTGCTTACTACATTAACAGGATCAACCGTTCCAATCACTGTCAATTGCTTTGCTTTCATATCCATGGCAATGGAATCGATTCCTTTCATATATTGCAGAGCAAAACAAAGTGTTTTTAATCAGTAGGAAGAATAATTCCTTGTCCTAGGCCAGCTCAAAAGAAGAATGATATATGACATGACAGTTTTTACACTCATAATCATTTTAGTATGCCTTTAATCATGGATTAGAAACAAATCACCATCTAGCAGGAAAGAAATTTTGTTGTTATCAAAACCCAGAAGAAGTCATTGGCAGAAGATAGATTCTAAAACAGAATTTCACAAGAGACAACAATCCAAGACAAATTTCAATTAAAGAAGCCATATTTACAAACTATATATTGAGCAGTCCCATCGTTTTCTGCACTTAATATAAAAACATTTAGACAACCATCAAGTAAATACTTTATGATTGTTAAATTTATAAAGAAAAATTTCTTTATATATGCAGAGTCACATCATTAGTTTATGTTAAAATCTTTGTTGGTAAGTGAAGTTATAACTAAGGATTACAGAAATGTCATCAAAAATTAAAATTGGCAAAAAGAAGTTAGGTAAATAACTGATCAAGGCTTATGGAAAAGGTTAAAAAGTTGAAAAACTTTTCAAAGGTGGAATTCTAGCAAAGATGAAAACATTTTTGGGTAACATGTCAAGCTCACAGCTTCTAAACACAAGAAGGAAATGGGAAATTGCTTAAAATTAAAGCCTTTTAAGTTTTTGAAGGAATACCTGAAAGAGTTGAGACTGTATTGAGAGCCTTTTGCTTGGCTTTGTCATCATGCAAATCCAACTTCAAGATCAGCTTCTGCAATTTAGAAAGAAAAGAAAGAGATCTGTTTCAGAATGCTTCTAATAACCAATATATAATTGAAATAATTCACTGAAATTATATATAATCTAACAATTGACATAAACCAAAATTGTTAGTATTTGTTTTGATCCTTTCACTGCCTGGAACATATAAAAGGACAAGACTAAAGATGCTAGAAAGTTCACTAAAATTTATTGCTAAAAAACAACCAGCTGATCCAGAATTAACACTATATTTATCAAATTCCTAAGATATAAAGACTTTTGTGCTGGGAAACATTGTCTCTGCCTGTAAAAGCTATAGATTTCTAAAACACTGGAAAAGTGTCAACAAAGTAATGAAATTTTCACAGAAAGACACTCTCTTGTTTGAACAAAAAAAAGTTGAGCACATTTTCGCTTCTTTTGTTCCTGTGCTTGCTGGTTTGCTTAATCATGAGAGTAATGCTGATATCATGCTTCTTGAGGCAAGGGCACTTACTCATTTGTGTGATGTCTTGCCTTCTTCGTGTGCTGCTGTGGTGCATTACGGTGCTGTTTCGTGTATTTGTGCTAGGTTGCTCACTATAGAGTATATGGAATTGGCTGAACAGGTTAGTTGTAAAGCAAAAGGCAGTCACAAGCATGATTAAATTGAATTCTAATCATCAAGAAATGACATGATAAACTTTTGAGTATATAAGAAGTTTAAAACACTAAATTGCAATCTCAAACCTAAAAACTTCTGCTTCCCTTTCAAATACCAAAAACATAAATTAAAGTTAAAGAAAGCCAAATACATGGGACAAATTAATGAATACTCATCAACTCATTAATCTCTCAAAACTAAAGGCAAAGACGTTGACCCCCAAAAAAAGCATTTACCATGGAAAACAAATAAGATTCAAAAGAATGAGGCTTATAGAGTATTATTTTTGCGACTATGGGTGATTCTCTAGCATTCCCTCTCGTCCCTCCATTTCTCGGTTCGATGAATGATTCAATGACATTTTCTGGAGCAAGTTTTTTAAATATATACCTTGTTCATCACAACCATTTATTTTGTTGTAATGAATATTTTGATATCCTAAACATTGCTTTGTTAGAAATTGAACATATTTTCTAAGGCAAGATTTATGGGGCAAGGTCTTTAAATCCTAATCAATCCTGAACACTTTGCATTTCTGCATCCATAATGGGACAAAAAGAGAGGTCAAAATGCTGATTTATGCAGTAAATACTAATAAATGAATGGCCAAATCTTGTCAATAATTTTATAAGCTAGGCATGACAAATCCTGAACTTAACAATCTTTTTTTCCCAAAAGAAAGAAAAATCATCGCTATGGACAAATTAAAAGAGAAACTAATCAAAGCATGATGGTGAAAGGAAAAAAAAAACACTTACTCATGATTCGCCACCAACAACTCAAAGTGTCACAATTATGCCTGCAGCTCCCAAAAACAACCAAATTGATCAACAATCATTAAACTAAGATTAGAGAGGGTTCAACTTTATTTTCTGAAAGAACCGTTGCATTACAATCAAATTTACTCAGCTTGTAAAAGTATGTGTATAGCACACAAATGCTTCTAACTAAGTTCAAACTAATTAGTCATTGATTAACCTTCCATTAAAAAGCTATTTACTTTTCTAAAATATATGCAGTTACCATGAAAGATGCTCAATCCTTCACTTTTTGTATCATAAAGCTGTAAAGAGAATGAAGCAGCTAACAGTTCTATTAACCTATGGAAAAATCTGCCAAGTAAAGTAGAAACATGAAAAATGACCCTTTCAGGCACAACCCATATCTTAAATATCTTGAATACATACGAACCCAATCTCATATATCTGGAAAAAAGCAAATTCAAAATATGTATAAGCACAGATTTGAATACCGCAACATCTTTGGTATGAGAATTGCCTTTGTTGTTCATCAAAAAGACTCTCGCCAATTCAATCATTCCACTGTATCCAGGTTTCTTAGACTCCCGTCCAACTTCCTCAATCACCTTGTTCTGAAAAGAGTTCAGGAAAAAATCATCCAAGAACAATCACTGATAAATCCCTGGAAAAACTTAGACGCAATAAAGAAAGACATGACAGTCAAGAATGCATAAAAAGTGTGATAGAAAAAAATACACCGGTGTTCTGATTTTGCGAAACCCGGAGCTAGCGTTTTGATGGCCTGTCCTCTTTCTCCTTTCTGTTATTCATCTCTTCACAAAGACGAATCAAGATACATGAAAATTATGGAATGGAAGAATGGGAAAGAAACAAAAGAACTGAGAAGGATCTGGAGAGGAGATGAACAGAGAGAAGAAAATAGAAAGGGAGCAGGGAAACAAACAAATCCACTCGAAATGGGGAATTGCAGAAAATGGGGGGAGTGGGTAAGGATTGAACACGAAAAGTGATGAGAGATTCTGAGAATCAGGCATCAAATGAAACCAATCAAGGAGTCCAGTTAGAAATCTGAAGGGCCTGCTAAATCTGCTTCTAAACAAAACTGAAAACATGCACCAAGCATATTAGAGAAAAGAATTAGCCATATGTAAGCATTTTACACAAATTGGAGAGATTTTTATTATAATTGTTAAAACACATAGATCAGGCAGCAATATTTGAAATTGATCAATGCATCAACCTTTCATGTGATGATCCTAAAAAAAACTAATCATCTAAGTTGAATTAAACACCCTGTTATAGAATCATGAGTTATTGTTTCCTCAAAAACCCACATAATGGCATACTATTAAAAAAAAAGCGATCAATATGAATATTAACTTATTTCTTGTACTTTTCTGCTTAATAGCCTCTCATCCTCACTAACAGAGTTCCTTTTGTAAATTCAAACCATAGCTCAATTCTTGTTCACTCTTAACATTTATACACATGCACTGTAATACAATCTCACCAGTCCCCTCACCTTCACTCCTTTCTCTCAAACTATCTTTCATTAGCTAAAAATTCACCAGTTCCAATGAATCGGTACTTTTCCTCGTATTCTATCACAATTCTTTCAGCAGTAGTTCAAGTTAGGAGCCCCAGCTATCTTAAAATGTAGTCTATCAAACCCTTATGTAACATATCTTTAAGTGGATCTGCACTCTACAAATAACTCCTACCTCCTACTTTAAAAAGTTTAAACCCAGATTCCTACATGGCCAGAAAAAATCATTTCGACATTTGGAATTTAAGCTCTGAATCTTAGAGGCTTGATCAAATACATGAGAAGGAAAATGCTCTCTCCCAGATTCATTCTAGTCTAACAATAACATATTTATGTTTTTAGTTGTCTTTTTTCAGTTGCACAGAAATTATGGCAAACAAACATAATAAATAGAGAAAAGAATGGTTAAATTGATGAGAAAAATTGATAAGTTCTCCTGATGGTCCTATCCTATGCATATTGGAAAAGGTCATGAATTTGTTCATCTCTTCATTTCATTTGATACATACATTTGTTGTTGAAACATTTATCCTTCCCAATTCCCATTTCCCCCACCAACTTTATTAAAGTTGATATGAACTCATTTCATTTGATGGGTCAATTTCATTTGACTGTATTTGTATTCAGAACTTTAAACATTACAGCAAATAACAAAAACATGGGACTTTATGTTTCTTTCAGACACCTCATATCAAAAACTTTTATGACCAAAATTAAAATTTCATTTTTCCTCTGTTTAGATTTTACCAATTACTACCCCAGGTGGTTTCTAGCTCTTTTTTTTATCATTCTTAATCTATGTCTGCTGCTGCTGCAACTTTTTTTAAATTTGTTGCGTAGAACTTTAGACTTTTTAAAGACGATGAGCTGGTAATTGGACATTCAAATTATTGGTATCAGAAACAAAGGCAATGTTTTACAACCACATCAGTCAAGGATTATCAATTTTCTATTGCTACAGAGGGAACAAAAATGGGCAAAAATTCTCTTACTTATCTGGAATATATGATTTTCGTATGGCAAAAATCTATCTTTATAAGCATAATATATCATTGCAAAAACCATAGTTTTGATCACAAATCATATTGCAAAAACTTAATAAGCATAATATCAAACTGTTAGAGAGAAAGAAGTCTAAAAAGTTCACTTCAAAAACAAAAAGTATAGAAATCATTACCTTTCCTCAGCAAAGGAGAGTGACACCGGAATCAAATCGAAGGCCACACTGGAATCAAGATTCTAAAAAGAGGGAAAATAAAGTAATCCACTGCCTTAGCTAAACCCAAGAAAGAAAGGATCTAGATTGAGAACCAAAAGCTGAGAGGCATGGCAAAAGAAGAATCAAAAGACAATAACTGGAAGCAAAAGACAACAGAACAAACCTCGAACGCAATAGCCAATCCACCTTGTGATGATAGCTTTGTTAGGACCTAAACTCAGTATACCTTGCGTCAATCCACCAAAAGGTGTGACCATTATTCTTGCTCTGTGATTCTTGATCATCATATTGAGCTGGACCCTGAAAAACAGAGATGAAAAACTAAATATACAGATGTATAAAGATATATAAATCTATAAAAATAGGCAAACCTAAACAATCAATGAAGATCACACTATGATTTTGGTTTCCACCAACTGTTGACATATGGTTCAAGGCTGTCACAACCAATTCGAAGGAACTGCAAGAGGAACCACCAGATTGCAAAGACAATAAGCTGATTCCAATATCATGAACATATAGCACAAAAACTTTTTAATGCATTATATGTGAGGTGAAGTTTGGAAACTCTGTAGCTTTTGCCCATAAAGTTAAGATACAAAAAAGATGGTTTTACACTTGGTAGAGGATAGTTTTATTTTATTGACCATCTTGTATGGAATCTAATTTAATCTATGTTCAGTGAAAAGAGCTGAGAAAAATGAGTACAAAGGGGGTAAACAAAGAAAATACAAAAGGGAAGTCAGTTTCTGATGGATTTAAGAAAGTAAAAACTGCAGTTGATTCCATAGAATATATATATATATATATATAGGGGGGAAACCCCATTAATCTCATAAGGATCAAAAAAGAAATTAAAGGTCTTGAATATGGATAAGCCAATGGAGTATATATATAGAATGATATCTTATTGCACAAACATGTCATGCTAGTATTCTACAATAATTAAGTTCAATAGTAATAAATCATGATTAAAGAATGAATTAGCCACCCACATATATTGACTTAACTAAAAAGACAAGAATATCAGGCCTTCTTATTAGGAGATTATTAACATTAGATTCCAATGCAAACTATGCAATCGGTCAATGCAAAATTGCTTGAGATTCTAAAACATTTTGTTTTAATATTTTTTTTCATGGATTTGTCACTAATCATTATATATGTATGGAAAATTTAAGAATCATCAGCAGGAACCAAGTATTTAAAGCAAATGTTCTACGCAACATTGCCCGTACTCTAGTTGGGCAAACAGAATCACACGTGTCCATTTTGTAACTACTTATCATTGAGCATTCTCCTTGACTATCAGCTAGAGTAGAAATTAAGTCCTTGACATCTGTTTATAGAGATATCCACCAAAAGATATGTCATGCATAAAATCTCTTCAACTTCAACATGCCATTACATTGCAATGAACAACAAATAAGGATTAATTAGGTGCATATTCTAACTTCAAAGGACAGGCCTAAATCAGCACATGATATGCAGAATTATCGAAGAAAATTAGTGCTCAATGCCATTTACTTTATCAAAGTGCTCCATGTCTTTATATCGTGTATTTATCTCGAAACATAGTCGTAAAGCAGTCTAAACCAAATACTCTAAAAGGGTCAATTTTCTCAAATAAAGAACTACTCCTTATAAACTAAAGACATAATAAACACTAAAAACAAGACCTACCTTCTACTCCAAAAGTAATGTTTTTACCAAAGGGAACAGCTCTAAGCTTAAAATGATGCCCAGGTGGAGCATGGAAATCCTCTTCCAAAATGAACCCATTTTTCCTGAAAATATGAGAACAGTAATTCATAAAGCACCATTAGAAGATTCATTCCAGAGATGTCACCTGCATTTTATTTTCTAAAGGGAAAACGTGGTACACAATAAAAAATGAAGAAGAGGAACCACAAGCAATAGAAGACTGAACCTGATTATGTCCATATGCATTGAAGCAACTGCTTCTTCTTCAGGAAATAGCTCCAATCTCAGTGGCCTGGATATATTAGGATGTTAAGTTCAGAATAGAATTCCAATTGCAAATAAAAGTTATTTACACAATCTAAAACTCAAAAGTAAAAGGAAATGAGACAAATGCAAGTCTTGGACTACCAATTAAAAACGATGTTTTTTGGTTAACACCTTGCTACTTTTCTGTTCCATAATTTCCCAGCCCAACTAAATCAACACTATATATCACTTTTCATTTGGATGCTGGAAAAGAACACCCCAAACACATGCAATTTATCAAGACTCTGATTTGCAATATAACTTTGACCCCTTTACCACTAAATCAAGGCCTCATAAGTTCATTTTCTCACCTCCATTAATACATGCATTCAGGATAAAGATGACAGCTAGCTTGCCTTATTTAATACCTGAAAAGCTGTAGTTAATAAAACTTGATTACACTTTGGTTCAAATGGGATTGACTGACTCATAGATTAATAAAAAAATTTAATTATATGCCAACAAACAACACGGTCAAGGCCAGGGGAGAAATGATGAAGAAAATAAGAAGGAAAACAAACAAAATAAGAAAGCATAAAGAAGGCAAAGCAAGCAAACACGCAAAGATAAAACGACGGAAAGACCTCAAAGTTGCAAAACATAATAGGCAAGAGAAATAAACAAACAAACACAGGGATGGAAACCGATAGAGGGAAGAAGAAACTCACACAGACTCAACCCAAACACGTATTTTTAATTTGCAACCTAATTCCAAAATGAAACATGTAGCAATGAAGAAATTAAAGAAAGAAGTTATCCTCTTCGAGAAAAAATATCAATGATTCTATAGATTGAATTCCCAGCACAAAATCATTTCATAAACAAAACAAAAAAGGTAATAGCAGAGAAAACAAAAACAGAAAGACAACACTAATCACAGAATTCAACTAATTCTCAAACCAATTCACAATTCTTCAAAACTTATAAAATAATAAGAACCAAATCATGGAAACAGGAGACTGTATACCTGCAATTAAGGTCTTCTAACACAGTAAGATCAACCGAACTTAAAGAGTCAATGAAAACATCCAGAAATTAATAACCTGGGGAAAAAACAAAAGCAAGTGAATCAACAACTGACAATTCTTCAAACTATAGAATAATAAGAACCAAAATATGAAATCTAAGTCTGAATTGAAGCTATACATGAGCATTTCATAATTCTTGGGTCTGGCATCAGAGAAGTGTCCTTTTGCTTTTGACAACTATTCAAGAGGATGACTGCAAAAGATGCCAGTCATTACATTAAAGAAAATCACCACAAACGAAATTTGCCCCTTCATTTTTGCCCATACCAACTACCATCATTTCCGCTTCTCAGCCCCTTTTAATTCTGTTTCAACTCAAGATTTTAATTGCTAAAAAATGAATGAAAATTGCTAGAAATTTGAGGACTAAAAAGAATAAGAGGAGTAGCCATGTAAAAAAAAAGAGAGAGAACAATCAAAACATGAAAAAGAAAGGAAAAAAATAAAAGGATAACAAACCAGCTAGATCTTCTCTTGTAGCTAATTCTGATTATAATACTGCTAAAAAACAAAATAAAAGGCATTTTGGGAATCAACACATTCTTAAGAGCTTAAATTTCTCCAGTCTTGTGATCCAACAAAATGGAGCATACCATCCAACTCAACTGAAATTTAGATCCTCTTTTTTTCCCTATCTGATTCTTCTCTCAAACATTTTCTAATGAATTGAAAAAGATGAAAAGTTTACCTTTCTCTTGAAATTGGAAGGAGTGACCTGAATCACCGGCGACGACTGTCCATAAAGAGCGAAAGAGAAGCTGAAGAATGTGAATGATAAAGCTATTAACAACGGTAGTCGTGATCTAAGCATATTCATCAGCACCAACAAACCAAATGCAATAAAACCTTGAGTTCCTGAGATACTCACCTTCACCAATGGACAGACTCGGATTCCAGTATAAAGACAAAGGAAAGGTGATCTGATGAAGCAAAACAATTGAGTAAAAAAAATAGATGATGAAGATGAACAAAAAAGATGTATAATGCACAAAACCCAACCAGAAATCTTAAATCTCTCCTCTGAACTCACCTGAGAACCGTCGAGAATGGGGCTATCGGAGCAACCCACGACAACCAGCAGTGATAAGGACAACAAACAAGAGAGAATGAATAATAACAGAGGAGGAAGAGAGGAAAGATTTTTTTATCAAAGAACAACGAACAAACGAAACAAAGAGAGGAACAGGTGCGATGGAGAAGCATGGAGGCGCAAATAGAGCAGAAAGTAAAAAAGGGAGCATCTTGATTCGTTGGAGGGAGAAGTATACCTAAGCGTAATCGGGTCGGAGATTGAGAGTTGGGTAAAACCCGGATACGTGGCGGTTTCCTATTGGCAGATGGAACAAAATCGGGTCTCAATTAAAAGCTGGTGAACTGTTCATTAGATTGAAAAGATGAATAGTGGATTTAAGAGATCCAACTATTAGTGTTCTTTGTTAGATTTGTTAGATTGGCAAGTCGGTGGATGTGAGTTTTTAATTGAGCTGTGTTTTCGACCAAAAACAAATTGAGCTGTGTTTGTATAACAATCAATTTGGTTGGCCAAGGACAACATAACTTTTAATAATTTCATAGGTGGCAAAGTATGACTCGACCCGGTAAAATCGACTTAATCCGAATGGAATTGAACTTGATTATAACATGGTAACATGAATAAGTAATACAACCCGAAACTGATTTAACTTGAATTGAGATAACCCGAAACCGACAAAACTTGATAAAAATTGACCCGATATTTAACTTAACCCGATTCGATTTAGAATGATCCGAACTCTGAAATGACCCGTACATAAATGACGCGAAACCGAATTAACCCGAACTTGATTTATGGTTTAATTTTTATACTTATATTATAAAAATATATATAATTTTAGTTTCTTTAATTTTCAATTTCTAAGTTGCAACTTGTAATTATAAAGTAAATAAATACCCAAAAACTTATGTTAATAGAAAATTTCATAATATACTAATCTTTCCAAACTAAATTTAATGCCACTCAACTCATAAAATAACATTGTTTAACATAAAATTAATAGTTATGAGAAAGACCAAATATTCTAAGATAATTACAAAAGTAAATATGAGAAAAAATTAAAATTCTTCTTCTAGGAATAAGACTAAGAGACACCATCTTCAAGTAGTAGCATCATAAAATGAACCAGCATACCTATGATAAAATTAAAAAAATAGACATGTAAATTAAAAAAAAAATAGATGTGTCATTATACATTAATGGAGGTGTAAATTTTAAATTTCTCGGAATTCATTCTAAATTAATTTGACTTTCGATGTTTAATAAATATGGACTCTAGTTTTATATCGAAATCTAAATTTACCTGACTCATGAACGAACCGAGTTTTAAAATGGCCCGATATATATAGTGACCCTAACTTTATTTTATCCGATTTGAAATGACCTGAAACCTGTTAAACTTAAAACCAATTATATCTGATCTTATAAGACCGTGACCCATTAAGACTCGTGACTTGTTAAAGCCCAACCCGAAAACCGATTGACCCGTAAAATTGCCACCTATAAATAATGTCATCCATTATAATTCTCATTTCTTAGTGATTTTACATGGAAATAATTACAGATTAATTGAAGATTGTATTTATTTCACTCATTATTCAACTACAAATAGTCACATATGTGTTTCTAATTTAGTTTGGAGAAGGATTAAATAACCATTCAACAACAAAAAAAAAGTAAGATGGATTAAACCAACTCAGATAAGCTACTTGGATATATTAGAAATATATTAGAAACATTCTTAATATTACCCTTATAAATATATTAGAAACATTGTTACCTAGATCGTGTTACGATCCAAGCCATGTAACAGGAACAAGAACGGGGATCAATACTTGGCCGGTACGGGATATGTTAGGGTATACTTTTTCGGTATAACACAATACGTTTTAAAATAATTTTAGGGTTGCTAATAATCTATATCATGTATTTTTTTAAATTAGTAAAATTTTCTAGAAATTAATAAAATTTAGTTGTTTACATTGAGACAGAAATGCACAAAATGCTCATTTCTAGAATAATATATTATACTTTTTGTACTTTAAAGTCAATTTGATAAAAAAAAAAAGTAGGTTAATAAATTTTTTTTATTTGTTTCAAATTTATGCTTTGATTTCTTCAATTTAAAACCTTAATTTCTTTAATTTATTCAATTTATATATATAAATTTGGAACGTCAATTTTACGGAACCGGATCGGCATCTCGAAGTGAACTGAACGTAAATGTACCCAAATTCAAAATGCGAATTACGGAAGGGGGATCCCGGTAAATATGAGTAGAAAGCCGATTCAGATATTTTCTACTTTTTAATATGAAAATATTAAATATGTTTTCAGAAAACATGTTTTAAATTAATTAACCTTTTCTCAAATTTTCCCAAATTTCGGAATTGTTTTGAATTATATATTTAGTGGTATTTTTTATGGAAAATTATTCAATACACCTTCAGTGGAGTTTAGCAAATTGCATGTGTGGATCTAGAAGGGTGACATGTGTCCCCTTAGGACCTAGATTGAAATATTAAAAATCTAATTAATTCTGAAATAGGTACTCGTCAAACTTTTTTTTTTTTGGATAATTAGAAATTTTATATCCATGAAGAAGCAACAGGTGCTTGATAGAGTATAAAACCTGTTCAAAAGAACAAATTTACAAACTTAGCACTAATTTACAAACCTGTACAAACTTATAAGTGAACATTAGAAACTAAGAACTAATTACAAGACCAGGAATAACAAGATTCCACCTAGCACATAACTGTCTATTGACGAAATCATCACCTACTCTAGCGAGACCATGAAGTTTGAATCTAAGAGTATCCTTTATGTGCCTAAAAACAACATCTTCTGAACTATGAGGTTTGCCATAAAGTCGAGCATTTCTTTACAACCAAATAAAGTTACAGAAGGCTGTCCATACAATCTTCATAATGGTGGTAAGTAAGGGTTTACCCTTAAAGCCCTGCATTGCCTAGAGATACTCAGCCTGCCAGTCTCCAGCTTGTCTAGAAAATCCACAGGTTGAGACAACATGCCTCCAAACAACCCTAGAATATGCACAAGTGAAAAAGAGGTGATCTCTATTTTCAGTTTGCTGACCACAAAGAAGACATGATGTTGATTCCAATTTCACACCCCATTGGGCAAGCCTTTCTCTAGTGGGCAATCTATTTAAAATTACCAACCAGGAGATAAACGAGCATTTAGGGATATTATACTGAAACCACACAAGTCTCTGCCATTCCACTTTACTTTGCCTATGCCTCAACCCATCATATACCATAGAGACCTTATACTTACCTCCTAGAAATTGCCATATACTATTATCTTGCAGATTAGTGACAAGAATCCTCAAACTCAAAAGCCTTTTGAAAGGCCAACTATATCTTGGTAGGGAGGGAATAGACATAATATCCATCCCCTTCAAGATATAAGCAAAAACCCAAGATACCCAAATAGAACATGTTTGAACAAAGAATAACCAAAGGTTCCTAATAATACAAGCTTTGTTCCAGATAGAGAGATCCTTGAATCCAAGACCTCCTTCAGATTTTGGATGGCAAATAAAATCCCAACTGACCTTGGCTCCTCAACTATTACCTTCCTTTCCTTTCCATAAGTAACTAGCACAGATTTGACTAACTTTGTCTATCACAGCCTGAGGAAGGACAAAGTTCATGCACCAATAATTTTGCATGCTAAAAAGGATAGATTGAATTAGTTGGCAACGACCTGCATAAGAGACATTACGAGCAGCCCAAGATTGCACTCTCTTGGTGATCTTATCAATCAATGGCATGCAATCCTTCACATTCAACCTCTTAGAAATCAAAGGAACTCCCAAATATCTCACTGGAAGGTATCCCACACTAAATCCTGTCTCAACCTGAATTTCCTCAATACTAACATCAGATACACGTACACCAGCATAAAATATCTCGCTTTTAGAACAGTTCATTAATAAACCAGAAAATTGATAAAACAATTCAAGCAGATTCTTAATACCCAAAATAGACTGAATATTGCCTTTCGTAAAGATTAGCAGATCATCTGCAAAGCTCAAATTGGTCAAGCTAATCTTCTTACATTTTGGATGGAAGCCAAAAACACCATGAGCCACTCCATGATCCAAAAGTTTTGACAAAATATTCATAGTTAGCACAAAGATATAGGGAGATAGTGAGTCTCCTTGTCTTACCCCCTAGCTCCAGAGAAATGTCCTTTTAAACCACCATTTACAGAAACTGAAAATTTAGTAGAAGTTATGCAGGAAGAAATCCATTCGATAAAGAGAGAAGGACAGTTTTTAAGGCCTTAAAGATGTTCAAAATGAAATCCCAGTCCAAAGTATCAAAAGCTTTCCTGAGAACTATCTTAAGAGCACATCTAAGAGACATATTAGGTTTATGGTATCCACTCACTAACTCTTGAGCCATTAAAACATTATCTATAATACTCTTCCCTTCAATAAAAGCACTTTGGTTCTTAGAGATCAGACAAAAAAGATATTGCTTGAGCCTATTTGCTAAAAGTTTAACAATACATTTGTAAATCATAGAACAACAAGTTATAGGTCTAAAGTCTACCATTCTACTTGGATTTTGAATTTTAGGAACAAGTGAGAGAACAGTAGAATTGAAAGCCGGAAGAATTCTAGAAGTTTCCAAGTAAAAAATTGCATCAATTACATCCTTACCCACTATATGCCAAGCTTCTTAGAAAAAATGAGCTGAATAACCATCTGGTCCAGGGGCCTTATTACTATTCAGACTGAAGAAAGTGGTTTTTATTTCTTGGGCGGACACAGGTTCAGTAATCTTCCTAGCCATCTCCTCAGGAAGGTTGATTTGCAAGATATCCTGCAAAAACTCAACTGAAAAACCAAAAATATTAGTATCTTTCTAACCGAGGAAAGATTTATAATAGTTCACTGCCTCATCTCGGATAGCCTCATAAGTATCCAATCTTTCTCCATTGTCATTATACAAGAGCCTTATGGTATTCCTATTATGCCTTAATTTCATAGTCTTGTGGAAAAAATCCTGTATTCAAATCACCTTCTTGCGCAACCACTGGATTTTGGATTTCTGCTTATAGTAACATTCCTCAGCTTTTTGCAATTCATGAAGTTCATTAACAGCAGCTTTATGTTTCTGAAGAATATGAGTCTAAGGGGAAGTAAGCTGAAGAATATGAGTCTAAGGGGAAGTAAGCATATCTCTTTGCAAAATAGCAACCTCTGACCTTTTCTCAACAACTTTTTCTGGCAAATTGCCAAAATGTTCTCTATTAAATTCCTTTAAATGAACCTTCAGATTCTTCAACTTTTTAAAAAGTCTAGACATGGTACTCATCAAACTTTGAGACCGCTTGTGAAGTCGAAAAACTACACGATGATGTATCAAATAATATGAAGCTGTACCCAAGTTTGTTATATAACTTCTTCTTATAAAAAATTATTATAACTGTAATGGCCTTAGATAATTACTCTAAGTCTCTAACAATATAATGATTGAAATATTTCCAACTAGGTGTATTGAAAATGGATTAATTTTCCTATTTTAGCCTTTTAGTTTTGAACAATAAATTTTGTCCATTTTCTTCTTTCACCGTTGGCTACATTTTTTCCTTTCTTTTCTTCTCCTGTCAACAGTAACCCAGAACCTTAGTTAAACTGAAGTATCATTTTAACACACTGTCAGTATCTAGATTTGGTTTCTTTGAAGGCTAGTTTAAATTGTTCAAGTTGAGATCTTCCTCGTGAACAAGAAGAATTTTAGGACAAAACCTATAGCTTTAGGCCTTAAAGCGCCGTTGACGCTTTTGGTCCTTATGCAGAAACAAAAATGCCCAACCACCCAGGCTTTGGCTTGGCGACTGTTTTGTCTTTGAAGTTTTGTCTCAATTCCTATAAAGAACAGTGACTGTGAAGGAGAAACAAGAAGTAAAAGTAAAGAAAAATGTACCCGACGGTGAAAAAAGAAAAATGACAAAAATTTATTGTTGAAAACTAAAGGTCTAAAATAGGAAAATCAATCCATTTTCAATGCACTTAGTTGGGTGGCGACTTAGAAAAAGTTAAAATTGTTTAGGTTAGGGAAAGGTCGTACCACGTGTACGGCTCATATTAATTAGAGTATATGGACCGTTGGTTGTGTTGAACACTACCTAAAGAAGAAGTTGGCAAAAACCGGAAGGATAAAAGTAATTTTGAAATTACCATGACCCACTTGTAAGGCTCATGTCATTAATTATATTCTCTCTCTTTTCTTTTTTCATTAAAAAAACGTGTTGGAGCTTCCTTTTTTTTTTTTTTCAGAATTTATTACCGAAACTAAAAAAACAAGGTTATTCATTTTTTGGATGAGATTGGGACAAAGATTCCAAAGCAATTTTATCAAACTTTGTTCCTTAAAACATATATATATACATATAATTTTTTTTGGAAGAAATATGATTATTTCTTTCCTTTTTTCATTTCTTATTGCTGGATTGCTTTGTGCGTGTTGAGCATTCATTCTTTTGTTTTTTTTTATTTGGGTTTTGCTTGAAAATTTGAGAAAGGGAGAAAAATTTGGGCATTGACAGAGTGCTTATTACACCCATAGAATCTGAGCACAAATATTCCTTTATATTTTCTTCAATTGTTTTAATAATTTGATTAAAAGTAAAATTTCGTTTTATTTTTTGTTCATTCTATTGATTTATTTTGCATTCTAATCGTTGATGTTAAAATGAAAACATGATTTTTAATTCACTTTGGGAAGTTTATTTACTCGACTCGAACTGGAATATATATGCATTGAAAGATTAGATTTGTTCTTGAATGTTCATCATGTTCATAAGTTTTGAAGGTTTTTAATCCAAAAAAGAAAGGAAGAGAAAATAGAATGTGTTTGTATAAAACAAAAAGAAAGTAATTGGCTGTAGGGGCATTCTTGTCATTGTGACTTCTTTACAAAGGCCCATTATAATTCCTTTGGAGTTCCACATGGATTTTGGATTCAATCCATTTAAAGATTTAGTTATATTTATTTAATAATTTTTTTATTTAATAAAAATTAATATTTTAATTTCATGGCATAATAATTAATTAATAGTAAGTATTAAAACCCAAGTATCCAAATCCAGCCTCTTTTCAAATTTATAAAAAATGTTTAGATCTGAATATCTTTTCATGTTCAGGTTAAAAGTTCAGATCTAAGAATCTTCATAAAAGGCAAAAGGAGGAAAAGAATGCTAATGGAGATTTTAAACAGTGACAAGTTTTGGTTTTTCGATTCAAAAAACAAAATCCTCTTTTGTTTCAAATCCTCATCTCTACTTCGACCACCAAACCAGAGAGAATTAAATATCAAAATCCTTAA
Source organism: Corchorus capsularis (assembly GCA_001974805.1). Taxonomy (NCBI): domain Eukaryota; kingdom Viridiplantae; phylum Streptophyta; class Magnoliopsida; order Malvales; family Malvaceae; genus Corchorus; species Corchorus capsularis. The sequence goes on from AWWV01014271.1 coordinate 36,408, forward strand.
TTTGTTTCAAATTGTTTGGTAATTTTGGAATATATGTTTGACATTAACAAGGAATTCTTCATGGCCATGTTCACGTTTAGAGTTTGGAGATTTTGAAAAACAAATATTTTCATCAATTTTATATTTAAGACTATATATATTATATATATATATATATTTCATGTTTAATTTTTTTTTCTCATTGCCATCAAACTGAAATGGAATAAAATTTTGAAAAGAAAAGAACAGAAAACAATTAAAAATTTGTTCACACTTGTACTTGATTCCTGTCATCACACTTGTTCTTGATTCTTGACAATTAGTTAAATTTTTTGTTTCTTATAATTTTTGTTTCCTCCAACGCTCCCAACGAATTTGAATGATGAGAGGGAATTAAAAATTCCCTTCAAAGTATCTATAAGATCGATGAATTAAGAAAGAATGAGGCAACATAATAATAGTATAAATTTTGCACAATGTTTATATTTATCATAAATTAAATTGTTCATCATTTTTTTACAGTCCATTGTAAAGGTGTGCACTAATATTATTTGATTTGTAAGAAGAAATAATTCTTCATCTAAATATCTCGGACAAAAAATCAAAACATTACCACGTTACTAATAAAGAATGATGATTGAATATCGATTGACTATCTATTATTGTTTACAAAGTTTAAGCATGCTTTGAAACAAACATATTGTTCAATTCCCATATTCTCTACAACATATATATTATATATAATATGGTTTAAAGTCCCATATTCTCTACAACATATATATTATATATAATATGGTTTAAAGTCTATAAGGATATCAATAATAGATATTATTGATGGTCAACTCCTAAAGATTAATAGTCAAACCATATTAAACCTTATCAATTGAAGCACCCACCACATTTTTGTTCAAAATATGTTTTTGCTCTAATTTTGATGGTCAAACCCCAAATTTTGATGGTCAAATCCCGAATTTTGAATTTTGATTGTCAAACTACAAAGTTTGATGGTCACACCCCAAATTTTGATGGTCAAACCCCAAAGTTTGAATTTTGATGGTCAAACCCCAAAGTTTGAATTATGATTGTCAAACCCCAAAGTTTGATGGTCAAACCCCAAAGTTTGATGGTCAAACCCCAAAACTGTGTTTTTGCCCAAATTTTGATAGTCAAACCATATTAAACCTTATCAATTGACGCATCCACCACATTTTTGCCCAAAACTGTGTTTTTGCCTAAATATTGATGGTCAAACCCCAAAGTTTGATAGTCAAACCCCAAATTTTGATGCTTAAACACCAAATTTGGATTGTCAAACTCCAAAGTTTGATAGTCAAACCATGTTAAACTTTATCAATTGAAGCACCCACCACATTTTTGCCCAAAACTGTGTTTTTGTCCAAATTTTGATGGTCAAACCCCAAAATTTGGTTGACAACCCCTAAAGTTTGATAGTCAAACCCCAAAGTTTGATAGTCAAACCATTATCAATTGAAGCACCCACCACATTTTTACCTAAAACCGTGTTTAAGGCAAATTATATAGGGTCTATTAATAAATTCATGTTTAGTTAATTATAATAATGAATAAATTATAATAGATTTATAATGGGTGAATGATTAATTAAGAATAATGGTTTAGGATATATATAATTAAACTAAGAGATATATCTTTTTTGAAATTAGTGAATAATTATATTTTGAATAATACATGAATGAACTCAAAAACATATATTTCAAGTAAACAACTAATAATATTACTATATATAATATTACTATATAATTTACTTGAATACGATATTTGATACGTGAGAATAACTTCTTTTTTTATCCTATATACGATATATTTAATATTACTATAATAGTATTTATTTATAATCAATTATTTATTATCATATTTTTTGGCATAATTTATTATCATCATTTACCTATATGAAAATAATGTATTTTAGACTCAATAAACTTATAATTTATTATTTTATGAAATCAACAATTTGTTCATTCTCTAACGTGTGTTCATTATAATTAACAAGGCATAACCACCCAATTAAAATCGTAAATGTAAATTTTAGCAAAAGTTAAAAAATGAAAGTTCTCAAGCTCTAACATTTATGAATTTGAAATAAATAGTTATTAGTAAGTTAGTTTTATGATAATTTGAAGAGGATTATAAATTCCTCCCATCATTTAAATTTGTAGTTGTAGGGTGCATTGGAGGGAAAAAATGTGGGAAACTGAAAATTGAACTAATGCAACATTAAATTTTGTAAGATTTAAACCGAAAGTTGGAATGGAGGTTAGGGGTTGTTGAAAATTTGGTTGTGATTCAACTTTTACCGAAAAAAATGGTGTGTTCTACATAAAATGTGGATGGAAGAATCGGGTGGATGAAATTTTGGTGAATGAAATATTTTGTTGACATACTTTCACATTAAACCTTTTTCATACAACTTTAACAAGTTAATCTTATCACTTATGTGTGTAATAATATACTTTAATTTTTACCATAGTTAAATAAAGTTAAATAAAGAATGGTTTTTCTTTTTTCCCGTATTGTTTACTTTTTTTTCTTCCAAAAAAAATTACTTTTTTGTTGCTTTTCCTTTAGAAAGTTGTATGGGTCCCACGTGAAGTCAGCTATCATCAGTATTGTCCCCTTCTTCTTCATTTTATAGTTTTCTTCTTATTTGGTCGATAAAGAGTAAAGACGCAGTGCCGCTGTTTACAATCTCCGGCTAATCTGGAATGCGGTTCCAGTGATCTGGAACGGTGGGACATGTTCCGCAATACTGTATGTTAATACCATATCGAGGATCTCAGGGGGTTAACCCAGCCGTGGCCGGGTCGCGACCCGCTATGCTCATCTCCCCGTTTTTTTTTTTTTCTGTTTTCTTTCTTGTTCTTCTTTAATTTATTTTTTTAGATTTTCCTTTAATTTCTTTTTATCGTTTAATAAGTATTGGACAATTCATTTAGTTTAAATGAGTATGAATATATCAATATTAGTAAGAGGACTTTAATATTTGATTAATGATAAATAGATATTTGTTTTTTTATTTTTTTTTCTTAAAAAAAACATACTTTCAATCCGAAAAATCTTTGTTCATGCGTTTTGATGTTGTTTTACTTGAATGATTTTGAATGATTTAGTTTTGAAAGCTTGAAGGTTGAGAGAATTTGAGAGAATTGAAAGGTTTGAAGTTTGATGAAAAATATAGCAAAGGGCAAAATAGTCCAAAGGGGGGGCGGTAGCTAGTAAAAGGGGGCGGTATTTAGTAATTCACTTTCTCAATTGACTTTAATAAAGTAATGGAATTACTAAAAGATCCCTATCAAGGCTTGCTTTTGGAGTTAGAGAACTTATTTTTTTTGTCTTTTCCTACTTGACATATTACTTAAATGTCCTAACTTTTGATTCTTAAGAGGATTAAATAAGTAATCTTTCTGGTCATTTCTTAATAGACTTGAATATAGTAGTGGAATTAATAAAAGATCCCCATTAAGGATTGATGATGAGCTAGAGAACTAATCTTTTCCGTCTTTACCTACTTGGCAGATTACTTAAATATCCTAACTTTTGATTCTTGAGGGGATTAAATAACTAAACTTTTTGGTCATTTCTCAATTGACAAATGACTCAAAAAGTTGCATGTCATATTCCTTTATTTCCTTCTTTCCCCTTACGGTAATTACAAGATTTCTTGAACTAGATTTAGTTAATTGCACTCTCCCATTTGTTAATTCCACAAGTGCTGCATTTATTGACTTTGTTTTTTTTTCTCATCGATTATTTTTTGAAATCTGTACCTTAAAAAGGAAATTGAACAATCCCAATAAACACGTCAAAACACTGTCTCGATTTAAATTTACGGCGAAAATATTTTAATATATGCATGGTGATAAATAACGATTCTTAAAAAAAAACGCCTATAGCGCCAGCGCGGGTCAATCAACTTGTTTATATTCATTTTACTAGAACTAGATACATATTTAACGTTTAATGATGAATTGGGAACTACTATTAAACAACATAGAATAAATTCTTAAAAATACTTAACAATGGCTTCTCATTTAAAAGGTGTCCAAATTCAACCATGACCGATCAAATACGTAAAGCATTATGTATAAATGTAAATTTAATAAATTATCTAAACACTAATTTACTAAATTGTCTTAGTTATATATGTAAATTTTAGAAAATTTTATATTAGTTTATAATATTGATGAGACTATATATATACACACACACACACTAGGTATAAGACTTGTGTGCTTCGCTGCAGAATCGAAAATTTTGTGAAGGGATCTTTGTGAATCTTTGTTAATAGGATATCTTGATAAAAAATTATATGATATTAAATAGACCGTCAATCGAAACCATAAAATTCCGGAAGCAATTTTTAAAATTGAAACATAAAAATTAGCTTTTGAGTCATTCATGAAGGTTGTAGATCATGAAATTACCTTTTAATAGACAGCTAAATTACCTTAATTGGACAAACAGAGTTAAAAAAAAAAGCTTAAGTGTTAAATCGAGTAAGATAGAATTCGTAAAGGACTAAGTAGTATAAAGTAGAAAAGTATGATCGTCATTTGATAAATAATCCAAAAAAGAAAATATTTGTTGATAGAGATCGTGAAACATAAAAAATTTCCTTTTGAACCCTTCATGAAACTCGTAGATCAAATTTAGCTTTCGGGCCTTTCAAAAAGTCGTATATCATGCAATAACCTTTTAACCGGCTCTTGAATAACTTTAATCGGAGCACCTGAATCACCTTTTTTGGACAAATAAAAAAAAATAAAGTCGAAGCGTTAATTCGATTAAGGTAGAATTAGTAAAGGACTAAGTAATATAAAGTAGAAAAATATTAGGGTCATTTGATAAATAATTCAAATAAGAAAATGTTTGTTGATGGAAATATCGAAACATAAAAATTCCCTTTTGAAACTCGTATATCAAGTTTAGCTTTCGGCTCCTTCACGAAAGTTGTAGATCGTGTAATAACTTTTTAATCGAGACTTGGATAACTTTTTTTTTGGATAAATATGTATTATTCATCCGGTAGCAGGAACAAGAACTGCTACAAAAACTAGTATAAAAGAGTTGTTACAAGAGCAACAAACAATTAAGCTATTACAAAGAAAGAGCAATTACCAAACAAGCTGCAAATGCCAGCTATTACAAAGAAAGAGCAATTACCAAACAAGCTGCAAATGCCAGCTATTACAAAGAAAGACATTAATAGGATCCTTAGCAACATTTCTAACATCAAACAATCTAATCTTGATGGAATCAGCAATAAACCTGAAAGTTTGTTCAACTGTATGCATATGTTGCTGAAATATACGCCTATTCCTTTCTCTCCAAATCAAATAACAGAAAGCATTCCATGCTAATTTCAAGATTAAAGAGAGGAATGACTTACCCTTAAGCTTCGAGATAGCCCACTGTAATTTGTAATGCCAGCTACCAACAGGCCGATTTAATCTGCAAGTTCTAAGTACCTTCTCCCACACTTTCTTTGAGTAGTCACAAGTGAAAAATATGTGGTCTCTACATTCTGTATGTTGTCCACAGAGTATGCAATTCATAGAGTCTAATTGCATGTTCCAGCTACTCAATCTGTCCTTAGTGGGTAAACGATTAAGAATAGCCATCCAGGAAATTAAAGAGTGCCTAGGATAGTTATAAGAAAACCACAATAATCTTTGCCAGGGGACACGAGGCTGTCGATGTCTTTAATTGGCCGATTTGTCGATGTCTTGGATAACTTTAATTGGACATGTGGATCAAAATTTATATGATATTAAATAGACTGACAATTGAAACCACTAAATTTCGCAAGTTTTTTTTTTTGAATTGAAACATAAAAATAGGCTTTTGAGTCATTCACGAAAGTTGTAGATTATGAAATTACCTTTTAATAGACATCTAAATCACCTTAATCTGACAAATAAAAAAAGAATGAAAAAATAAAGAAGAAGCGTTAAATCGATTAAGAACAGAATTTGTAAAGAATTAAATAGCATAAAGTAGAAAAGTATGTGGTGATTTGATAAATAATCCAAGCAAGGAAGTGGTTGTTGGTGTAGATTAGGACCCACCAAGGGTAAATTATTTACAAAGTTCCAAAAATGCCCTTAACTATTTTCTTAAATAACAAAATAATCAAGTATGAAATGACCAAACTACCCCTCCTCATTTGTTCTTCAATTTATGAGAAAAAAGGGTTAGACCAGTTTTTTTTTGGTAATTTCACTTCTTATTCTTATTGTTTTGTATAATGAAAAAAGAAAGGTACACCGAGAGCTGTCAAAACCTGCCAAAAATGCCCTTTCTTTTTATCTCCATTTGTTGGAATTTTGTCATAGGGGCCTGTCAAGCTGTTTCATTGCACGTTGGGTAAGCTAAAACTAGGTTTGAAAACTTTCATTGTGGTCAGGGTGGCTCGCATGTGGGACACTGTGCTGCCTGATGCAGTGGTTCCTATAAGAAGTGATCTTTTGTTGGTTGATCGTGATGTATGCCTTTCAATTTGAATCTATTTAGAGCTTTTGTTTGGCGGATGATTGTTTTGTGTGTGTTTGTTCTGATGATTATGACTTTGTTATGACAGGGGAGCAGTATGCAGGCAATTAGGCCAAAGGCTATTAGTCGCCGGTTCTCTACAAAGATTGTCGAGGGTTGTGTTTACAAATTTACGAGATTTGATATTGTTGTTTGCAGGCTATCTTATCTTGCAATGCCCTCTGAGTATATCATATATCTTAACAGTTCAACGAGTCTTGAAGAGATCACAGAATCTATCAGTAGGAAATTTACATGTTTGTTTTGATTTGGTTTGTTCCTGGTGTGATGATGATTGAAAAAAGGTATGAAGTTTAAATGTTTTTGGTTTTGCAGACTTTGATTATCCAAGACACTTCTTTCGATTTGCTACTCTTGAAGATTTGAGGGCAAGGAATGAGAAGAGCAGGATTTTGACAGGTTGCTTTCAGTAGATCTGTTAAAGCTATTTTTGACTGAGTTTGCAGAATAATGGACGCTGAGTTTTTCCCTGGGTTGTTGCTGCATATTCTATGCAGATATTGGAGTGTTAACTATTATTGGTTCGAAGACAAATGTCAAACGTGCTTCAGGGAATTCGTCAACAAATAGGAGAGATATAATGATTAAGATGCTGAGGTTTGTTGCTGTTTAAATTTTTTGCAAGTTTGTTTCAGTTGAAGGTTTCTTGTATATTTTCAGTTAGTTCTCAGTTTAATTTACTTCTTATTTTTGTATTTCTTTTTCTTGCTTGGTTGAAGTGATGATGATATATTCAAACTTGCTATCTTCCTTTCCTCTTTTCCTGAATTCTTAGGATTTTTTATTTTTTTATCATGTCTAAATAAGTCCATTAAGGGTAGGATAGTGGGTAATTTTAGGGTTAATTTAGGTTAGTTTGGTCTGGGGAAGGTCAGAAAGTTATATAAAGCTGGAGAACTGGGATATTACACAGGTGTTAATTTTCTTTGTTCTCCACCGCTTCTTCCTCTTTCTTCTGTACTTCCCTCTCTTCTTCAACAACCACTTCATTCCCTCTCTCCACCGCTCCCTAGTCTTCATTTTTTCTTTTCTATTTGCAGAATCTTCTAGATCTTTCTTCTCCCATTTTTAACAATTTCTCTTTGAGACATGCATTGTATATGTGTCTCCTTTTGTCTGATACCTAGCAATTTTCCATGAAGTTATGTGATTTGTATAATAATGACTCCATATTTGATAAATTTTGGTGCTGCATTAGGGAAGGTGGACATCATTTTGCAAGTCGATCTTATAGGTTTCACTACTACTTGATATTCCACGTGTCAAGTCTCTTTTATTTGACTTAGCAATCTCTCACATGTCTTCTCTCATTATGGTAATCAATTATTTGACTTGGCTTTTATGATGCAACAACACCAATATATATATATATATATATATATATATATAGAGAGAGAGAGAGAGAGAGATCATGGAGAAATCTGCCACTTTCAAATAGCCAAAAAGAAAATTCCTATTTTCAATTGTAATTTGCAATTTAGTTGTGTTAGGAGACCTGCTTTGCTTTCTAATCTTTACAAACTAATATGTAAGGAGAAAGTAGCCTGCCAATATGTAATAAGGGCTCTCCAGAGCTTCAACACTGACGTATTTTGTTTTGTGTGCAGGTCTTATATCTAAGACCAATGAGATTAAACATGTCTTATATCTAATCTTCAAATTTATTTTGGTGTGATTTGGTCTTTCCGCAGGCTGGAGAATTCAATGGAGAAGAATTCAAAGTCAAGAAGGTAAGTTATTTTTAGTTTATACAAAATGCAAATCTGTAGGTCTGCAAATATGATATTTTAGTTTTGGCATAAATGCCACTTTGCACCCTTAAATTTATACGAACTACCACTTTGCACCCAACTTTTTTATTTTGACCAAAACGCACCCTAAAGTTTTATTTTTGTGCCACTTTGCACCCTCCGTCATGGTAGGACAAACGATTCTATCACGGTATCCGACGTGGCATTCCACGTGTACCAAAAAGTGACATGTGGCACGCCACATGTACCAAAAGTGACACATGTCATGCCACGTGTACCAAAAAGTGACATGTGACACGCCACATGTACCAAAAAAGTGACACATGTCACGCCACGTTGTAGACACCCGTTTCAAATATCCTTTTAAAAAAAATTGCCAGGGGCATTTTCGTCATTTTAAATCCGAGGGGCATTTTAGTCATTTCTTATATTCAGAAATATTTTGGTCACTCTTAGGGGCAATAAAAGATCTCAGCCTCCTAGGGAAATAGCTTAATGACTCCTCAAGAATAAAATGGTGCATTTGGAATTATGATCAGGCAAGAATTAATAAATAAGGATCCACAAAGTTGAATAAACTACGAATACACGAAAAGTGGATATCGAGAACAAATAATCAACGAAATAATGTGTTGGCATTGAAGCTAAAAAAGGGTCATATTATACCTTGGATTGGTAATAAGCGATTAGTTTTGTTTGTAATAACAGTTATAAAATGTACATGATAGTTAATAATTTCATAAAGTCCTAAGTACAAATTGATCATTCAATAAGCGAATATTTGAGAGGAATTTACATTTTTAAAATATGAATGGAAGGAATTAAGCATAAATGCCTCCCCACCTAAGTCTTCTCCCTCTTTGTCCTAAGATCGGCCCGCAAGGTCAGGCGTGCCATGATGTGTTAAGAGCAATTCTTATGAACTGCAGAAGATAATCTTCTCCCTTTTTGTCCCAAGATCGGCCCGCAAGGTCAGGCATGCCATGATGTGACAAGAGCAATCTTTATGAACTGCGGAATATAATAGAGTAAAAGAGACAAGGGATGTGCCCCCCAAAAATCAAAGACTAAACACCATTAATTGGTGTAAGCCAAAAGAGGGTTGAAGGGCATAAAATGCAAAAACAGTGCAAGCAACATCAAAACCAGATAAAAAGCAAAGGCTATCAAACAAGCATGCACCCGGGCGTTGAAGATCTTTTAGAAGACCTCGTGTGCAGGGCTGTGCATGGGAGGAGTGGTGGAAATGGTAAGGAGATATAGCAAGGAAAGAAAACACAAGCATATTAGCATAGAAACTTCACACCAGGATGTATGCAAGAGAAGCAACATAAACATGAATGACAGTTTTGCTATTGGCAGAATTGGAAGAGAGATTCAGGATCAATTCCTGGTCCCTAAGCACCAATTTAGCCTTAGGGATATGGCAAGCAACGAGTCACATCATATTCAGAAAATGCAAGCAAGTCAAGCATGTTTAGCAAGCAACAACGACATTGATACGGTATTCGTGCAGTTTCAGCGCACTGTCAGTAATTTTCACCTCAATGACATCATATGATTAGTCTAAGTCAAAAGTCACATGGCATTTAGACTTCAGCACATTATAGCATAAACAGGCAATACTCCATTTTCAGATTCATCGGGATTAAGGTGGAGCAGGAAACCACAGATAAATTACCCCAAAAGATTGCAAGTTTAACAAAATAAATGAATCATCAAGACTAATCCAAGGGTTCATGACAGTTAAGATGATCAAACTAAACAGAGCCCATTCAAGAAAAATATCTCAAACACAAACAGAGCTAAAGCCTAAATGGCAACGAAAGGAATCAACAATACAACAAATCAGGGAGAGCCAATACTCAGGTGCAGGAAACAGGATTCAAAGGATAAATCACAAAAGGGTAATCAGGAACAAACATTTAAGGGTTCTAAACGATAGCACATAAAACAAGGAGAAGTTCAAAGCAAGTCAAAAATCATCAGAGCATCATAGGGTATTTTGCAAATAAAAAGGGCGGGAAAGAAAGGATTGACGCTGGAGACCATTGTTGAGATGGTATGCCTCCATTGGTTCCCAAATAAACTTTGAATTGCCAAGTCAACAAATATGCAAGTCTCCTGCAGGAAGAGGACACGTAGAGATTAATAGGAAAAGCAAAAGGATCGAGGCTGGACACAAAAAGACAGATTGGGTGCACAACAGAATCAAATAAATTGAAAGAGGACTAAAGGCTAAATAGCTCATCTAGAAACTCTGGATGCGGATTGGCCCCAATGGTCGCCAACTCAGCATTTTCTCACTATCTCCCACCCGAAGTGTTCAGGAAAAACCAGGGTGTTTAAACAGAAATCCCGAAATGCAAGGCAGGAAAAAGTGAGAGGATTAGAACACCAATAGGTCACCCAAGCAAGAACCAATGTCAAGATGACAGCTCATTATCTTCCTCACAATACAGAAAAGACAGAATTCACAGGGGACAAAACGAGGGAGCAAAACGAAAGCAAAAATTGGTTGGAATGAAGATTGAACAGAAGTAAATGGGTCATAGAATAAATAGGTCGCTTGGCAAAAACCACCTAAAACCAGGGTTGCGAAAACCACAAGCTCAAAAACCAGGCAAGTACGATGACTCACCCCTTCCAGCTAGCTAATCCGCGCCATTCTTATCCAAATTGCCACCTGCACAGAGTAGAGATAAAGATCAAAGAAGGATCTAGAAAAAAAAAGAATAAATCAAATTAACAAAAAAAAGGGAGCCGTTGATTAAAAGATCGTACCTCTCACCTATTAGGCTTATAAATAGGTCTGTAAGTTCTCATAAAAACAAAGTTATGAAGCCGAAGAGGAGAAGAAATGGAGGACATAGTTATGAAGCTAACAATGCAGCTGGAAAGGGAAAGGAATGGTACTGAAGCTCAAAGAATAGCAGAAGTTAACCGAATGTTAATGTTGAGGATAGAGGAAGCAGAAAAAAGGGCCGAAGAAATGAGCACCAGATGCAAAGAAGCCGAAGAGGAAGCTAGAGGTGAAAGGAAGCTGAAAGAGAAGGCCATAGCTCGACATCAAGAGTTGAAAAAGGAATTCAAGGCTGAATGTAAAGAGAGAACTAGTTTGGCTAAGAAGAACAAAGCTGCTAAGATAGCAAACAGTTACCTCATGGAGAAATTGGACTTCGAAAGGGGAGAAAGTTATGTGAGAGCGGTTCAGCGGGTTCAGACTCTGGATCGCCGGTTGAAGAGAGCTAGGAAAGAAAAAGAAAATGTGCAGGATGAGTTGAGAGCAGAAAAGATCAAGACAGAGGCAGCTAAAGCAGCTAAGGCTCAAGCAGAAGCAACGGTGGAGTTCCATAAGAAAGCAGCTAAGATAAACCAGGAAGAATATGGAAAAGTGATGGGTACGCTCAAGAAGTTGGAAGAAGAATGCGCGACACTACGCGCTCAAAATTGGACACTCCAGGATCAGGAATTCTTTCAGAAGAAGGCTTATGACCAAAGATGTAAGCAGATACGCTTCCTTCTGGACCAGATCAGGGTTGGGTTGCTCCAGGTAGAAGATACCAGGGATCAAGCCAAAGGTGTGTTACCATGCCTAGCACCATTCGGTCAGCGCCTTCAGTCAGTAGCCGATGCCTTGGAAGACACCGTCAGCAAATGCGATGAAGCCCTCGCCTACTTCAGACAGTTTGTGGGAAAATAGGGGCGCCCGGACTTTGTAGTTATCTTTAATTATTAGTTGCTTATGTAATTAAAGTTTATTTTCGGAAAAATAATTTGTGATTTTTTTTAAAGAACAATAGGTTGTAACCTTTAAGTCTTATTTTCGGAACTATGGTTTGTAATCATTAAGCTCTAATCTTCAAACGTTGGGTTTATGATATGGATGTTTGCAATCAATGAAGAAGTAGCAAGTTATGGCAACAGCGATGATTCCCAGCTTATTTTCTCTACCTTGAATGAGGAGTTAGTAGGATCATGCATCATGACATCATATGCATAAAGCCAAGAGCCTTGATTATTCACAAAATTGTAAATAGTCACAGATTTTGACTTGTGGAAGTTCCTACCAATTGTGGAGGGACCCCACTTCTTTGAAAATAGAATTAGTAGGCTCATGACATTCATGACATCATAAAGCCAAGAGCCCGGATTATTCACAGAATTGTAAATAGTCACGGTTTTTGGCTAGTGGAAGTTCCTACCAACATGTGGAGAGACCCCACACCTTTAAAAATTGTAAATAACTTGGTAAATAAAAATTGATAATAGAATACTAATATCCGAACTCATCAGGTTTTAAAGATAGCTCCACCTAGGAAGATATATCAGCGAACTCAGCAGTACAATACTAGATCTCAGACTAAGAAGATGGGGGATCAGACAGCAGAAATTCAGCAGTTGAGGGAAGAAATGTCACGACGGGATGAGGAAGCTAGGCGCCGAGAGGAGACGATCAATGCAAAGATGGACCGTATGATGGAGTTGATAACAGCCATGACTAGTGCGACCCCTGGAAGCTCAGGAACTGCACAAACTACTGAAGCTGAAAATGTGCCAGGGGTAACAGTAAGCACAACTCAAGTCAACGTGCCCATCTTGTCATCAAGTCAAATCGACTTACCCATTCCCCCTCCAGGAAGCCTGCCATTACCTACAATGGGAAGGAGCAACCTGCCTTCAGGGCAGTATACGCACCCTAACATGTCATCAACGGTGTTTGAACCATCACCACATACTATCCTACCATTTTCTCGAGGGGGAAAATTGGCACAAGAAGAAGTTCCGGTAGACTTTAAAGTCGAGGAAGATCCAAGGAAATTGATTGAGGAATCCACTGAGAAGCTATGGGGAAGAATAGAGGAGAAATTCAAGGGGATTGGTGGTCAACAAGCATATTTCAAAGGTGTAGATAAGGTGGCACTGGTCACAGATTTGGTACTACCCGCAAAGTTTAAGGTTCCCGAGTTCGAGAAATTTGATGGAACCAAGTCACCAGAAGACCATGTCAATACCTATGTACGACAGATGCAGCCCTATTGCTCAGATGACATGCTCATGGACTACTTTCAGAGAAGTCTTGCTGGCTCATCTTTTAAGTGGTACAACAGGATAGACCCTAGTCAAGTTAAAACATGGAATGATATGGCCAATGCTTTCATAGCACAATACCACTATATTGATGAGTTAGCTCCAACTCGAGAGATATTACACAGCATGAAAAGAAAGCTAAGAGAGACCATTAAGGAATATGGCCAGCGTTTCAAAGATATGGCACTAGAAGTTGACCCGTTGATGAAAGATACTGAAGTGGGCAACATTCTCTTGAAAACCCTGCCAAAAGAATACTTCCGTGAACTTTACCAAGCAGCAACGGATTCTTTCACCAGACTAATCATAGCCGGAGAAGCTTATGAAGCAGGGCTCAGAGCCGGGGTATTTGAAGAAGCTGAAAATAAAGGACATGCAAAGAAGAAGGAGGGGGACACGCATGAGGTAGGACAAACCAATTTTAAGCTCAGAGGACAAGGGTAGCAATATAACCCCCGGAGTTATGGGTACTCTTACTTATATCAACCACGAGGATTTTATATTCCTCCACAAACCAATCAGTACCACTACCCTCATGATGGGAACATTAGTTCTACAACAGGGACTCCATTTAATCCTAGACTAGTCAATACTGGAACTAGTGCGATTCAAGCAAGTACCGAGAAGGCAGGGCCTACAAGGGAAAGTGTGCCCATAGATCCAATTCCTTACACATATACTGAGCTTCTTCCTCAGTTGCTTCAACAGAACCTGGTCCAGAGGTTGCCTTATATGTACCCATTAAAGCCTCCATTGCCTGTATGGTACAACCCTAAAGCTCATTGTGACTTTCACTCAGGGGCAGAAGGGCATGCGACTGAAGATTGCCTAAAGTTGAAGTATGTAGTCCAAGATCTGGTTAAGAGCGGCAAGTTGCGGTTTGGAAACGCAGTTCCGACCAGCCAGGGTCAAGGCCAAGAAAATACCCAAGTAACTATGGTAGACAGAGGAGAAGTTTTAAGAAGGATGGTATCCGAGGTAGCAACACCATTTGGGGTGGTTTTCAAAGCACTGACCAAGGCAGAGATGATTGAGACAGGGGAATTCGGAAACGGGGATCATGAAGAAGTGTGTCCATACCATGGCCTAGTGCACGGGATTCGGCAGTGTCCAGAGTTGAGAGGGAAACTACAGAGACTAATGGATGAGCATCGCATTGAATTCTAGCTAGAGAAGAAGGAAGAAGAAATTGGTGTGGTTTTAGAAGAATGCAATCATCCAAGACAACCCTTTATCCCTAGGCTAATTCAGCCTTTTATCCTTAGGCCACCCACAGTGTTGCCGCCCCATCTGCAAGCGCCATGCCTGGTGGTGATACCACCACGACCCTTTTCCTATGAGAAAGATTGCCAAGTCCCTTGGAAATATGACTGTAGCTACACTGTGCCACAAGGCGACGAAGATTCAGCAAATATTACTGGGGTAGGAGGAATGACCAGGAGTGGGAGGATTTACTCTCCAGAAGACAAAGGAAAAAGTGTTCCTTTAGAAACAGGAGGTGAAAAGAGCCAGTCACCAGGGGAACGAAAGGAAGGAACAGCTGAGAGGACAGTCGTCAGAAAAGAGAAAAGATGAAGAGACTGCCAAAACCATACCCGGCTTCGAAGCGGAAGAATTCATGAAGATCATCAAATACAGTGAATACAATGTGGTGGATGCCTTGAGTAGGGTTCCGGCCAAGATCTCCATACTAAGCTTGCTCTTAAATTCTGAGGCTCACCGAAACGCATTACTCCGAGTCTTAAGCCAAGCCTATGTACCCTAAAGCATTTCAGTCAGTGATCTGGATCGAGTGGCGGGGAACATAGCAGCAGAAGGTTTCATACTTTCTCTGAAAAAGAAATCCCAGAAGGAGGAAGGAAAGGAATCAAGGCACTCCATATAGCAGTAAAATGCGGGAATATGGGCATGGAGGAGTACTTATTGATAATGGCTCGGCACTAAATATCATGCCACTAAACACTCTGAAAGCTTTACCAGTAGAGCCCACTTATATCCATACCAACCATATGGTGGTTAGGGCTTTTGATGGAACCAGGAGAGACGTCATTGGAGAATTAGAGATCCGCTTGGAAATAGGATCGATCCCTTTCAACCTGATGTTCCAGGTATTGGATATCGACCCTTCTTATTCTTGCCTTTTAGGGAGGCCATGGATTCACATGGCAGGAGCTGTGCCTTCTACTTTACATCAGAAAGTCAAGTTTATGACTGCGGACAAGTTGGTAGTAGTAAATGGTCAAGAGGATATGATAGTAGCTCAGACAAACGCTACTCCATATATTGAAGCTGCAGAACGGTCATACGAATGCTCTTTCTGGGCTTTCGAGGTCGATCATTTTAAGAAACCAAGGGAGGGTGCGGTTATGGCTATACAAGTAATGAAGAAATACGGCCGGAAGGAAGGTCAAGGTCTAGGCCGAAGTGCCCAAGGAAGGACAAGAGTAGTTGAAGACCTCCCTATAAATCCAGGCTTTGGATTGGGCTTCAAACCTACTGCAGAAGATCACCAGATGTTGGCTGATGCAAGAAAGATGAGAAGAGCTGAGAGGTTGGGTATACCCTTTGGAAAAGAGGTGAAGACTGAGATACCGCCTTTGTCAAAGACCTTCAGATCAGCTGGGTGGGTCAATAGGGAAAAGAATCAGCAAGAGAAGGAAGAGGTTTGTCAGAAGATAGCTGAGCTCACCATCAATGCAATCACAGAGGAAAAAGCAAGACCATCTTCATGGATCTACCCTTTGGTTGCGGGAGAAAAAGTTGGCAACTGGGAGACTTTTGAATGCGCCGCTGCGACGGCTGAAAGCTCAATGTAATGAATCAATGACTAAAACAATTAGGAGTTTGTAATTAAATAATTTTGCCTGTCTGAGCTTAACTTGTCATGTTAAACTTTTTATCATGAGTAATGAAATGCAATGCATATTTCGGGCCTACATTCTAGTCTCATATCTCACTCTTTATTTAACATTATTATTTTTTATATATATTTAGCCCATTTTATTTTTATTTTTCAGGCCAAATGATGATGAATGCAAAGACGCTTCAGACGAGTCAGGATTTGACTTTGAGAGGCCTATCTGTACTGATAAGCTAAACGATGAAGACATTGAGGATCAGGCCCTATTATCAAACCTCTTGAGATTAGTCGAACAAGAGGAGAAACAAATTTTGCCGCACAAGGAGCCTACAAAATTGATTAATCTGGGAACAGATAAAGATCCTAGAGAAGTTAAGATCGGTACAACCCTGTCAGAAGAAGATAGACAGGAATTGATAGATTTGCTGAAGGAGTTTTCGGATGTGTTCGCATGGTCTTATCAGGACATGCCGGGTTTGGATCCAAAAGTAGCGGTTTATCGGTTGCCCACAAAAGTAGATATGAGGCCAGTACAACAAAAATTGAGGAGGTTGAAATCGGACATGTTGTTGAGAATAAAGGAGGAGGTAGAGAAACAATTCAATGCGGGTTTTCTTCAAGAAGCCAAATACCCTGAATGGCAGGCCAATATAGTGCCAGTACCAAAGAAAGATGGGAAAGTAAGGATGTGTGTGGATTATAGAGATTTGAATAGAGCTAGCCCCAAGGATAACTTCCCATTACCTCATATAGACATATTAGTGGACAACACCGCGGGATACTCATGGTTCTCCTTCATGGATGGGTTTTCAGGATATAATCAGATCAAAATGGCACCCAAAGACATGGAAAAGACTGCCTTAGTAACTGCTTGGGGGGTCTTTTGCTATAAGGTTATGCCTTTTGGGCTAAAGAATGCAGGGGCAACATACCAGAGGGCCATGGTGGCATTGTTCCATGATATGATGCATAAAGAAATAGAGGTGTATGTGGACGACATGATCACCAAGGCTAGAACACCAAAGGAACATAAGGAGAATCTGAGAAAGTTATTTGAGAGGTTAAGGGAAGCCTATCTCAAGCTAAACCCTAACTAGTGTACATTTGGAGCAACGGCAGGAAAGTTGCTAGGGTTTGTGGTGAGTGAGAAAAGGACAGAGGTGGATCCCGACAAGATCCAAGCTATACAGGGGTTGCCTTCACCGCAAACTCAAAAGGAATTAAGAGGGTTCTTGGGACGCTTGAATTATATAGGACGTTTCATTTCACAACTAACAGCAAAGTGTGACCCAATCTTCAGATTGCTCAGGAAAAATAATCCGGGAGAATGGAACGAGGAATGTCAGGCAGCTTTTGAGAAAATTAAGGAATATTTGATAAACCCACCAGTGCTAGTCCTGCCAGTAAAAGGAAGACCTCTGATCTAATACTTATCAGTATTCGAAAATTCAATGGGGTGCGTACTGGCACAGCAAGATGACACGGGAAAGAAAGAGCATGCCATCTATCATTTAAGCAAAAGATTCACAGATTATGAGATCAAGTACTCCGCTTTAGAAAGGATATGTTGCGCACTAGCTTGGGCCGCACACCGGTTAAGGCAATACATGTTATACCATACAACTTGGTTAGTGTCTAAGTTAGATCCAATCAAGTATGTGTTTGAGAAGCCAGGGTTGTCAAGACGGATTGCAAGGTGGCAGGTCCTATTATCAGAATATGATATAGAGTATGTCTCCCAAAAGGCAGTCAAGGGGAGCGCTATAGCAGACTTTCTAGCAGATCGGGCAAGAGACGAATACGAACCAGTGAGTTTTGAGTTTCCGGATGAAGACCTGATGACCATCTCTCACGTTGAAGAAGTCAAAGAAGGAAAATGGAGAGTGTATTTTGATGGAGCTTCAAATTTATCCGGTCAGGGCATTGGAGCAGTATCGGTGTCACCAGAAGAAGACTATTATCCAGCCACGGCTAGATTAAAATTTCCAGCAACTTATAACGTGGCAGAATACGAGGCTTGTGTCCTAGTAATCCAGCTGGCACTAGAAAGGAAAGTGAAAAGAGTAGAAATATATGGGGATTCCGCCCTGGTGATTTATCAGATGAAAGGAGAATGGCAGGCCAGGGATCCGAAGTTAGTATTATACAAGAACTACGTCTCCGAACTAGTCAAACCATTTGAAAAGGTGACGTTCCATCACCTTCCCAGAGAAGATAACCAGATGGCAGACGCTTTGGCAACCGTGGCATCTATGTTTAGAATAGGGGCAAATACGGAAATTCGGCCCATTCATGTCCAAACTAAGAATCTGCCAGCACATGTAATGAGTGTTGAAGATGAGCCAGACGGGAACCCTTGGTACTTTGACATTCTTCAGTACCTTAAGCGACAAGTATACCCGGAGCATGCCACTGAAGTTAACAGAAGAACACTCCGGAGAATGGCCTCAGGATATTTTTTGAGTGGAGAGACATTGTATAAGAAAAGCCGGGATGGAGCTCTAATGAGGTGTGTAGACTCAGCAGAGGCTCGAAAAATTTTGAAAGAGATTCACGGGGAATCCTATGGAGGTCATTCCAATGGGTATAGGATGGCTAGACAGATAATGAGAGCAGGATACTATTGGCTGACACTAGAAACTGACTAAATCAACCACGTGAGGAAATGCCGCAAATGTCAGGAATACGGGGACTACATACATGCACCTCCAAGTCCTTTACATGTTATAACATCTCCGTGGCCTTTCTCCATGTGGGGAATAGATGTCGTTGGAATGATTACTCCCAAGGCGTCAAATTGACACCAGTTCATCCTAGTAGCAATTGATTATTTCACTAAATCATTTGTAGGTATGGGTTGCCAGAGAGAATCATCACTGACAATGCTTCCAATCTAAACCGAGGATTGGTTGAAGTAACATGTAAGCAATTTAAGATTACCTACAGCAATTCAACCATATACAGGCCTAAAATGAATGGAGCAGTTGAAGCAGCAAACAAGAACATCAAAAGGATCATAGAGAGGATGACAGTAACTTATAGAGACTGGCACGAGAAGTTACCTTTCGCCTTCCATGCATACCGGACCTGCGTCAGAACATCAACCGGGGCAACCCCTTATTCTTTGGTATATGGGATGGAGGCGGTAGTACCAATAGAAGTAGAAATCCCTTCATTAAAAATCTACAGGGAGCTAAGGTTGGAAGAGGATGAGTGGATACAAGAAAGGATTGATCAGTTAAATCTAATTGATGAGAAGCGGGTTACGGCCATTTGCCACGGTCAGCTGTATCAAAGAAGAATGGAGAGGGCATATAATAAAAAAGTGCGCCCAAGACAATTCAAGGAAGGAGATCTAGTATTAAAAAGGATTTTTCCAGATCAGAGGGACCCGAGGGGCAAGTGGACCCCAAATTGGGAGGGCCCATACAAGAAATGGACGGGGAAGAGTTCCCGAGTCCCATCAATGCAGACGCAGTAAAGAAATACTACGCCTGAAGAGGAATAAAGATTAAAAAAAAAAAACTAGGCCTAAAAAAGTAAGAGGTCGCAAAAAGAAAGAAAAAAAAATGAGGGGTCCAAGTTGAAAACCCGCAAAGGGCGGCTTGGATCCACTGGGGTCGCTTCAGCTGAAAACCCGAAAAAGGGCGGCTCAAGCAAAGGATGGAAAAAGGAGAAACTTGGGCTGAAAACCCGAAAAGGGCGGCTTGAGTAAACAAAATTGGCAGTAGGTGGGTACCAAGTTATCTCTTGAAGATCAAAGGAGTAGGGCGTGATCCAGACTGAGTAGTTGCTATCAGTACAATAGGTTTTTCTCTCGGAAAAATCCAAAAGTCTCGCCATCACATCATCGTCAGAGTATTCATCATTACGAGGCCCTACCTTCATATATTATTCTTTTTCTTTGTAAATATGAAACTCTCTTGATTAATGACTACACTCTTGTCGCCACATCACAGTATTAATGTCATTCCCTCTTTTCTTAAATGTAAGGGCCTGTCATATTGCATAGCATGTCATTACAAGTCATAAAGGGTATAACATTACAGTAAAAAGCTAAATCATTACAATGAAGCTCCCTAAGGATGAAGGGCACGCACTTCATCATAGATAATCAGCAGCAAGGGAATAGAAAAGTCTGAAAGAACAATAAGGGATGAAAGTAAAGTAGTGCTAAAACAGCAACGGGGAAGAGATTGATGGTCCTAGAAGCAGAACAGAAAGACAAATAACTGAAAGGGTAAAAGATAGAACAAAATAAGCAATCTTAATCAACTCATTAAATTGCATCATGACGAATCATGTGCATTGCATCATGGCATAGACATACTTATATCACCCAGAGATATTTTTCAGAGCTATTCGTAATCAGGGATTCTGTAGGGAGGAGCATTCCATCAGATTCGGCAATAAAAACGGGTGCCTACGTCTTTGCGTACTTCCTAACTCTCAGAAACCATTCAAACTACTTTTTGCATCTTTTCTAACAGTCAGGAAGCACGCAAAGAGGGGCAGCTGTAGACACCTGTTTCAAATATCCTTTTAAAAAAAATTGCCAGGGGCATTTTCGTCATTTTAAAGCCAAGGGGCATTTTAGTCATTTCTCATAGTCAGAAACATTTTGGTCACTCTTAGGGGCAATAAAAGATCTCAGCCTCCTAGGGAAATAGCTTAATGACTCCTCAAGAGTAAAATGGTGCATTTGGAATTATTATCAGGCAAGAATTAATAAATAAGGATCCACAAAGTTGAATAAACTACGAATACACAAAAAGTGGATATCGAGAACAAATAATGAACGAATAATGTGTTGGCATTGAAGCTAAAAAAGGGTCATATTATACCCTGGATTGGTAAAAAGCGATTAGTTTTGTTTGTAATAACAGTTATAAAATGTACATGATAGTTAATAATTCATAAAGTCCTAAGTACAAATTGATCATTCAATAAGCGAATATTTGAGAGGAATTTACATTTTTAAAATATGAATGGAAGGAATTAAGCATAAATGCCTCCCCAGCTAAGTCTTCTCCCTCTTTGTCCTAAGATCGGCCCGCAAGGTCAGGCGTGCCATGATGTGTTAAGAGCAATTCTTATGAACTGCGAAAGATAATCTTCTCCCTCTTTGTCCTAAGATCGGCCCGCAAGGTCAGGCATGCCATGATGTGATAAGAGCAATCTTTATGAACTGTGGAAGATAATAGAGTAAAAGAGACAAGGTATGTGCCCCCCAAAATCAAAGACTAAACACCATTAATTGGTGTAAGCCAAAAGAGGGTTGAAGGGCATAAATGCAAAAACAGTGCAAGCAACATCAAAACCAGATAAAAAGAAAAGGCTATCAAACAAACATGCACCAGGGCGTTGAAGATCTTTTAGAAGACCTCGTGTGCAGGGCTGTGCATGGGAGGAGTGGTGGAAATGGAGATATAGCAAGGAAAGCAAACACAAGCATATTAGCATAGAAACTTCACACCAGGATGTATGCAAGAGAAGCAACACAAACATGAATGACATTTTTGCTATTGGCAGAATTGGAAGAGAGATTCAGGATCAATTATTGGTCCCTAAGCACCAATTTAGCCTTAGGGGTATGGCAAGCAACGAGTCACATCATATTCATGCAAGC
This sequence comes from Corchorus capsularis, assembly GCA_001974805.1. Taxonomy (NCBI): domain Eukaryota; kingdom Viridiplantae; phylum Streptophyta; class Magnoliopsida; order Malvales; family Malvaceae; genus Corchorus; species Corchorus capsularis. The sequence continues at coordinate 58,306 of AWWV01014271.1, forward strand.
AAGTCAAGCATGTTTAGCAAGCAACAGCGACATTGATACGGTATTCGTGCAGTTTCAGCGCACTGTCAGTAATTTTCACCTCAATGACATCATATGATTAGTCTAAGTCAAAAAGTCACATGGCATTTAGACTTCAGCACATTATAGCATGCACGGGCAATACTCCATTTTCAGATTCATCGGGATTAAGGTGGAGCAGGAAACCACAGATAAATTGCCCCAAAAGATTGCAAGTTCAACAAAATAAATGAATCATCAAGACTAATCCAAGGGTTCAGGACAGTTAAGATGATCAAACTATACAGAGCCCATTCAAGAAAAATATCTCAAACACAAACAGAGCTAAAGCCTAAATGGCAACGAAAGGAATCAACAATACAACAAATCAGGGAGAGCCAATACTCAGGTGCAGGAAACATGATTCAAAGGATAAATCACAAAAGGGTAATCAGGAGCAAACATTCAAGGGTTCTAAATGATAACACATAAAACAAGGAGAAGTTCAAAGCAAGTCAAAAATCATCAGAGCATCATAGGGTATTTTGCAAATAAAAAGGGCGGGAAAGAAAGGATTGACGCTGGAGACCATTGCTCAGATGGTATGCCTCCATTGGTTCCCAAATAAACTTTGAATTGCCAAGTCAGCAAATATGCAAGTCTCCTGCAGGAAGAGGAGACATAGAGATTAATAGGAAAAGCAAAAGGATCGAGGCTGGACACAAAAAGACAGATTGGGTGCACAACAGAATCAAATAAATTGAAAGAGGACTAAAGGCTAAATAGCTCACATAGAAACTCTGGATGCGGATTGGCCCCAATGGTCGCCAACTCAGCATTTTCTCACTCTCTCCCACTCGAAGTGTTCAGGAAAAACCAGGGTGTTTAAACAGAAATCCCGAAATGTAAGGCAGGAAAAAGTGAGAGGATTAGAACACCAATAGGTCACCCAAACAAGAACCAATGTCAAGATGACAGCTCATTATCTTCCTCACAATACAGAAAAGACAGAATTCATAGGGGACAAAACGAGGGAGCAAAACGAAAGCAAAAATTGGAATGAAGATTGAACAGAAGTAAAGGGGTCATAGAATAAATAGGTCGCTTGGCAAAAACCACCTAAAACCAGGGTTGCGAAAACCACAAGCTCAAAAACCAGGCAAGTACGATGACTCACCCCTTCCAGCTAGCTAATCCGTGCCATTCTTATCCAAATTGCCACCTGCACAGAGTAGAGATAAAGATCAAAGAAGGATCTAGAAAAAAAAAGAATAAATCAAATTAAAAAAAAAAGGGAGCCGTTGATTAAAAGATCGTACCTCTCACCCATTAGGCTTATAAGTAGGTCTGTAAGTTCTCATAAAAAAAAAGGCAAAAAGAAGAGGGGAAACTCTGCGATTTTGAATCTAGGGTTTGTAGGTTTTTGGGAATTTTTCGGTTTCGAAGAGATAATCACAAAATTGAAAGCCATGGATGGATTGAGGTTGAGAAATGGGTAGATATAGGTCGGTTTCAAGTAAAATCGAAAGCTAAAAGGGCAGATCTGAGTTCCGTTCGAGTCGGAGAGAGAACTTGAAGATTTCAGTGGAGTATTTAGAACTAAAATCCTAGAACTGTAAGAAATCAGAAATAGATGCCGTAGTTTGAGGATCGGAGTCCGTTTGCGGTGGGAATCGACAGTGGAAAAACTCAGCGGTGGCGCTGCGAGGATCAGCAGAGGCTAGGGTTTTGTGGGAGGAAGAAGGAGGCTTCTTATATAGTCCGTATGTGCTTTGGGTAAAACCAACGATTTCAGGTAAGCTTCTAATTTCTTTTCAATTTAGTCCCTAGATTTGATGCATCAGGGTCCAACACGTCATTTAAGTTCACAATTAAGTCCTGAACTCTATGATTCTAGGCAATTAAATCCTCTAGGTTTAATATTTTTATCAATTTGGTCACTGGACTAAGAAATTATTTTAGTTAGAAGCTAGATTAGGGGATTACATTATTTATCATAACCATGTGAAAAATTGACAAGTTTATTTTTGAAGTACATTATATTCATGCATGTTAATATTATTTTAAATGTCTTGGCATGATACTCATTTGAGAAAGAAAAGAAATTAATTCCGATGATGGAATAATTGGGTAAGATGTGACAATACTTGTCCATTTTAATCCTAATTTCCTAGGCTTGGAGATATTAATTTGGGGGTCTTACCAATCAAGTGGAAGGTGCCCAAATAATACCCCTCGTATAAATATTTGGGTAAAAGTGATTAAACCGGAACACATGCATCATGTGCATAATTAAAGCCCTAATTTTAAGAAAAATAAATCTTAATAAGCAAGTCATAATTCATTAAAATGAGAGAACATAAAATAAATTAAGAGAAGTGGATCTTAATTCCTGATAATTAAGAAAAGCAAGTTCAAAGACTTAATTTCACAAAAATTAAGTAAATTGGCAAGGGTATAATATCACCAGAATTAAAGTTCAAAGACATCATTAGGTAAGGACAAAAGGGCTTAATTTCAAGGAAATTAGGCAAAAGAAGACTGAAAGAAGACTGACAAAAGACTGAAAGAAGACTGACAAAAGACTGAAATTAGACTGAAAAAAGATTAATATTAGACTGGAATAAGACTGATATTAAATCAGATTGATAGAAGACTGAAATTAGACTGATATCAGACTGAAATTAGACTGATAAAAGACTGGCTTAGTTTCAAGGAAACTAGGTAAAGAATAGACTAGCTTAATTTCAGAGAAATTAAGTAAAGATAGATCGGCTTAGTTTCAAGGAAGCTAGGTAAAGAAAAGACTGGCTTAATTTCAAGGAAATTAAGTAAAACAAGATTGGCTTAATTTCAAGGAAATTAAGTAAAAAAGAATTGGCTTAGTTTCAAGGAAACTAAGGTAAAGGGAAGACTGGCTTAATTTCAAGGAAATTAAGTAAAAAGACACAAGCTTAATTTCAGGAAAGGAAATTAAGTAAAATAAAGAACTTAATTCAGTGTAATTAAGTGAGGTCAATAAAAGGCTAAATTGAGGGTAATTAAGTAGAATAAAGAACTTAATTCAAGGTAATTAAGTGAAATCAATAAAGAACTTAATCTAAAAAGAGATTAAGCAAAACAATAAAAGGCTTGATTAATAAAAATTGAGTCAATAAAGGGAAGGAAATAATGAATTGGCTTAATCTAAATAAAATTAAGTCAAAATGAAAGCAATAGCAAATTGGCCTAACCCGGACAATTGAGTAAAGAAAATAAGTAACAATTTGGCATAAAACGAAGAACTAAGTAAGGTTAAGTATAAAGTTAGGCATGAAAAGGTTAAGGCTTAAAAGGAATTAACTAACTATAGAAACCCGAAGTCAGTTCTAGATCAGTCAGTGCCGTCGTTTCGACGGGCGTCGTGGGGGTGCTAATCCTTCCCCACGCGTACCCGACTCCCGGACCATAGACTCTGGTTAAGCAGACTGTATTAAGTTTAGTATTACCTAATTAGGTTAATATTGGACTTAATAATTGGATAGGTGGCTAATCACACCTAGGTTAAAAAAGATTAGTGGCGACTCTTCGTAAGAATCAAACAATAGTTTCGCCCCCGGTCGCGAACGTTGCGACACACGTGTACCAAAAAGTGACACGTGGCATGCGACATGTTTCAAAAGTGGCACGTGACATGCCACGTGCACAAAAGGATACGTGCCACGTGTCATTTTTTGTCCACGTGGCATCCCACATCGGACGCCGTGATCGATTTGTTTTGTCATACCGGCCAGAGGGTGCAAAGTGGCATAAAAATAAAACTTTAGTGTGTGTTTTGATCAAAATAAAAAAGTTGGGTGCAAAGTGGCAGTCCGTACAAACTTAAGGGTGCAAAGTGGTATTTATGCCTTTTAGTTTTCCTTAACATCTGTATAAAAGACTTGGTTAGGGGTTATGAAGGAAGTACAACTTTTATTGTGAGTTTAATTTCCTCATTTTTGCAATCACATGTCAGCATTTGGTTCATTGTTGCAGGAGATGCACCTAAAAGAGAGCTCAGTCATATCTTAATGAATTGACAGATTACAGATTAGTATCCATGGTTTGAGGGTTAGATTAGTTTCCATGATTTAGGAGCAGTTTTCCTTTAAAAAGAAGTCACAACTATGAGATATAATAGTAAGACATTAGAAATATTGAGTGCTTTTAGTGTGATGGGCTTAAGCTGCCTTACTTTTTTAGTACAGATTACCTACTTGATTCAACACCATTTCTTCCCATTTATTTGAGTTGATATAATTGTTTTCAAAACTTTAGAATATGCTTTGCTATATGTGCTGAAAGTATGTGGGGAAATGCTCAGCTTGACTGCAATAAAAAATATCATTATAGGCAATAAAAAATATCATTATAGGTATCACATAGAAGAACAACAAAAAGTAAGCCATACGTTTTGTTTTGTTTTTTTTTTCCAACTTTCTGATGTAGGAAGGTTATAACTAAAACAATCATTTTTCCAGAATGCCATACCAAACACTGTAATGAAGTTGGATATTTTGGGCTGGATTTTAAATGCTGAAGAGTTGCTTTAAATCTCTTTTGCTTTTTCTTTTGCTTCGTAATCATTTGAAATTAATGTGGTGGTGGATTAGGAAGCATGAGAGGTGTTTATTTAGAATTAACATGCATCTATTTTTCTCCTCATCTTGCAAGGGTTGCTTGAATATTCAGTAAAATAAGTGGTTTTCTGATTGAGTCTGATTTCATCACTTGAATCCTGTTACTTTCTTATTTACATTGTGTATGCATAGTCACCATCACAAGGCCTTTCTTTTTTATTCCCAGATGAAAATTTGCCACTAATATAGCCTTTTTTTGGTATTCACAAGTCTATCTCTTTTTCTTTTAGCTTTATACAATATCAAATAGCTTAGGAGGACTGATGAGGGAGCATAAATATGTTAACAAAGTATATATGATGAGTTAATTCTGATATTTCTTATTAGAATATGAATTTTGTGTTAAATTGCTACTTTGAAATTTGCAAGTTCAATCACCTTCAGATATATGTTTCCCAAATTTTAATATTGCAATTATGAGATTTACTACTTGATTGGCCACTTGAATGGCATATTTCTTTGACAATTAGAGGCTATATTTTAGAATTTGAGTTTTCACTACATGATAATGATTTTTTGTTATGAATTCTGGTTAGAATCTTCTTGCTTTGATGCAAGATTTTTTGTTTCCTTTAAGTGTTTTGCAGGTGTTTGTTAAAATGTCCATGAGGGAGAAATAAAGGCAAGTTATATATCACATAGTGAACGGTTGTTGCAGCTGCACAAACCAGTGGAGTTTTAGGTGGAATTGCCGGGCAGCTTTTGTTGGTAAGCTCATTTTCTCATATCCCATTTTCCCACTTTTGTATTGTATTGATGACTTATCTGATAAGATCCTCGAGGGCTTAATATCCAAATTAGCCCCTTAACTATCCATTTTGGGACAAATTGGCCCCTTTACTTTTTTTTTGGGACAAATTGACCCCTTAACTTTTAAAAACGAGACAAATTAGCCCTTTTCTGACGGAGCATTTAACGTCCGGAAGTTGAGGGTGCGTTTGACTTCCGATTAAGGCGATTCTAGCGGTGTTTGAAAGATCTCGACGAGAAGAATATGATGGTCAGGGAGGTGAGAAACCTAAGCAATCGAAAAATTTCAGATCTAGGGTCAAATTTAAAACTTTGACTGGAAAGTGCGGTCTTATTCGGAGTCGAAACGGGCTGAATTTCTTATATGTCACTCTCTGAGCGATGCCAAATCTAGTCGTTGCGAAGGTGAGAAACGATAATAAAGAAAATAAGCAATGCCGGTCTACTGGCATCGAAATGGCCTAAATTTATTATATGTCACTCTCTAAGGGATGTCGATCTTATTCGCCTCATTTTCTTTGTTATTTTTTCTCACCTCCACAATCAGTAGATCTGGCATCCTTCAAATAGTGACATATCGGAAATTCAGCCCGTTCCAACGCCGAATAAGACCGTACCTTCTAGTCAAACTTTTAAATTTGACTCGATATCTGAAAGTTTTCGATTGTTTTTTTTTTCTCACCTCCCTTACCATCCGATTCTTCTTGTCGAGATCTTTCAAATGCCGCTAGAATCGCCTTAATCGGAATTCGGACGCTCCCTCACCTTCCAGACGTTAAACGCTATGTCAGAAAAGGGCTAATTTGTCTCGTTTTTAAAAGTTAAGGGGTCAATTTGTCCCAAAAAAGAGTTAAGGGACCAATTTATCCCAAAATGGATAGTTAAAGGGCTAATTTGGGTATTAAGCCGATCCTCGAGGTTCTCAACTTTTTTAGGTAATTTTATTGCTAGCACTTTTCTACATTCTTTCATTCTAAACTTATATCCTTTCCAGCTGATCCTGCCAATTGACTTAAGATAAAGTTGCTTCGAATGGTAGTCTAGAGCTATTAGATGTCGCCAGTATTAAGATAACTTTTTTGATTGAGGGTGTTTCTTTTCCCATTGGGAGCATTGGATGTTTTTCGTTGAGAATATCATTGATGAGATTCTGTGTTAATTGAAGGCAAGATTCTAACCTATTTATGGCTTCCAAAGCATATAGACAGCTTTCAAGATAAAACAGAGAAAGAAAAAGAATGTAGCTGGTTCTCAAGGTTTTCTAACTCAGTCTTTAGTCATTTTAGGTATTACATATAAACCCAATCGGGTTCCCTTTTGTCCTCATGCAGTGCTTTCATGATCGGGGATGGGAACTTTTAACAAATGCACATTGTGCGGAACATGGTACACAAGTATTCTAAGTAAACTTCTAGGGTATGTAATAGATACTAATTTATTTGTGAAATTTAGTGGATATATAAATGTTAAATCATCATTTAATTGAATAAAATTGCTTTGAAAATTTCTGATAATTCTCTAAGCCAAATTCACAGTTTATACTTTATACTGTTTATGTGATCCTAGAAGGCCTATTGTGCTATTTGTTATCTAGAATTAAATAATAGAGGAAAGAAAGAAGTGTGCTATTTGTTAATTTTTATTTCCTAATTTTGTAGTCATTATCTCTAACAATTTTTATGTGTTATTTAATTCCCTTTTGTCATTTGTTAACGACTCACAGGTCATGCCACCCATGCGGTCAGAACTGGACTTTCCAAGCAAATATGTTGCTGAAGGTATATTGTATTTGATTCAGATATTAACCTTCTAAGCAACCTATGGTTATTGGTCAACAACTCAAAGCCGGCCCTGAATCCATGTGCTCTGATTTATGAGTCGCTTCTGTCCAACTTCCGCCTACAATTTGGAGATCTTATATTACTTTAAGCTTTTGTTCCCCGCTGTGATTATATTGATCAAATTATGTTACTTCATTTTGTACCATCCATTATATAAACTTTACAACTCATTTCCCTCTCTTTTATTGATTGTTAATTCATCTTTTCCTGTACCACTTCTTTGTATTATCTTAATAGTCGTGGTTACTCCACTTTCCTTTATATATTCATCAATGATACTAAATCTTATGTGTCATTTAATTCCTCATGTTTTTATTCTTCTATCCAGCAATTCTTCTTTATCCTTTAACGATTCAGACTGTGCGCGGCGTAGCGCGCAGGGTCAAACCTTGTATATATATAATTCTATATATATCTTTAACTTATATAAGTTATACCTTGCAACCTAAAAAAAGAAAAAAATCCCAAGACCGCGCAGGTAAGGATCTAGTATATATATATATATATATGTATATATATATATATATATCTTTATATTATATAAGGCTAAACTTAAAAAACCTTGACCTGAAATATCTAAAATATCATTTTCTATTTTTAAGTTTTAAGGTTTAATATGTAATTTTATTTGTCAATTAAATATATTAAAATTCTAATTTTCTTACCCAAAGTATTCCTCTAGAGATAATTTTTTTTTTTGTTTTGCTTCATCCAAAAATAATAATAATAATAATAAATAAGATAATACTATTATACATGGAATCTTATTTCCCCGGTACGCACTGATCCTTATAACATATAGGTATAGACTTGACGCATTAAAGCTCTGAACAGTCTATCTTTAACATTACCAAGGTCACAAAGAAGGTCTACTAAAAAAAAAGCCTAAAATCAACTAATCCACATGTTGCTTTATATATAATAGTATCAAAATACCACCATCTTTCAAGGAAAGTTCATTGCTTAACTATTTTTTTTCCCTTTTACTTTTAGTGACTAATCCTAACTTTTAAAATAACGCTTAAATTGATTGATTTTTTTTAATGCAATCAATCAATTTATAAAGCCTTATTGGACCAAAGAAAAATATCATACATAGGATGGAAAAACTGAGAAGCTCAGCCCTTTAAGTCTTCGACCCCAACCTTAGTTAACAAGCTTTGGCTGATTTGCTCCAAAATTATCAATAAACTTGTCAATTTCTTTTTCAATGTTTTTCTTCTTTTTTTTTGTCCTCTTTATAAATACTCCTAATATGTAATTTAGACTATAAATAAATTTATATAATTCATGGAAAATTATACAATATACCGTCAGTGGAGTTTAGTAGACTACACATGTGAGATTTTAAAGGGGACATGTGTCCTTTAGGGAATAGTTTTGTATTTTAAAAAATAAAATTAATTCAGAAAATGGTCAATCCTTCATCCCGCTTGCGGAGTCCAAAATTTACACGAGTGTATCAAATAATTATCCATAATAGAAATCGTATTTTGATAGAGGAAGCTCAAGCAACTTTGGATGTTGGGAAAAAGCTGGGCATCTCTTTTGATTGCGATAACAGGGTGATCTTAGAAAATTTTAAGGCTATGAAGGAAGAGAGTTAGTGTCTCTGATTCTTTAATCGTTATCATTGATGAGTTTTTTCATGTTTCTGAGAGATTGGTAATTTTATGGAGTTGTCTGCTGCGAGTAGAACATCTTTGCAGGAATGCCATTATTCCTTATGTTGGATTCACGTGAAGAGTTGATCTTTCAAGTTTGTTTCTGTTGTCTGTGCAGTTTGGGTGTGGATGTGTGAGACTTGTGTTGTGGTTTGGATTAGCTTTTTGTGATGGTTTGGTTTTTGTTGTTATTTGTTTTGTCTGCGGGTTGGTCCTTCTTGCTTAGTCTTTGTTCATTTTGTAGTGATTCTTAATCACTCTTCGATATATCAATAAAATCTTCCTTTCAAAAAAAAAAAATTATCCCATAATTCATTTATTGATTTTTGATTTTTTGAGAACTTCAACATACAATACTACAACTACAATATCAATTTTTACGGTCCTCATCTTATTTGGGATAATAAAATTAGTCTATTCTTAAAAAAAAAAGTCTAAAATACCCCTTATTTTTTGAATAGTATTATTTTCTTCTCGCAACCCAATTTTATAACTTTTGGCCCAAATAAATTATATTACAATAGTTATTATATCGATAAAAGCATTGTATAGGAGGTTCCATATTTTGTGGTTTAGGTTTAATATGTAAGTAATTGCTAAAAAAGAAAGTAATCAGGTACAAAAGAATATATTACAAAAGTTTTTTTTTAGAAAGGATATATTAGAAAAGTTAGTATAATCAAAGAAAACTTTATATAGGAGGTTTCATGTTTTGTGGTTTAAGTTTAATATATGTAAATGAGAGTTGTAGCAATTGTGAGAAAGAAAATAATCAGGTACAAAAGAATAATTATGAGTGAAAAAAATTTATTTTGAGCAAAATGGATTGGAGAGAAGTTAAGAAAGAAGTTCAATTCAATTTCTTCTATTTTTGGAAAAATTATAACTTCATTTGATAGATCAATATTAGATTGTCGATTCATTACTTTTTTGCTATGTTATTTTAGATCACATTGATCATTCATTAATTTGGTAGAGTAATAGCGAGATATCAATTTTAATTTTGCTTCAACTTACCGAAAGATACACATATATAGCAAATAAATTTATTTTCTCTATCACAAAAAAAAAAAGAGAGGAAGGACATATGAATTAGTAATTAGGATCCAATTTTGTACATCTAATTTTATACTTCCTCATGTTGCATTAAGTTTAGTTATAACCTTATACAAATTTGACTTACAAGTCCGGGTGTATTTGGTTGAATTGTGAGATTTGTTATGGAAAGATTGAAATAGTGAAATTAGGTATTACGGTATGATATCAGAATAACAATAATAAGAATAAAATTTGTTGAAAATATTTATAAAACACTAAGATTGATTAACATATACACATAGAATAAAATAATAAAATGAAACTCCTAATTCTATATAAGGACTTTAACTAACCATCAATCTATATATCAATAAATATAGCTCACTATTTTTTAACCCTAAATATCTCTTTAATTATTAACTACAACTTTTTTTTGGTTATCTTAGATTAAAAAATTAATAACATTCACCATTGATAAAGTTACTAAGCATGTAAGGTTGCTAAATTTCTTGATAATACTATAGTTTAGCTTTCTAATTAGTAACCATTAACGAGAAATTTAATAACCAAAATTACTAAGAATGTAAGGTCATTGAATTAGTTGAAAGTAATATTATGCCTTTCTTTATAATCATTATAGTTTTTTTTTTAACCTTAACTAAAGAAAATTGGTAGTCTTCACTATTGATGAAAGTTTACTATTTTTTTAATAACTCTAAATAAGAAATATGATAATCAAAATTACAAAAAATGTAAGGTTATTGAATTAGTTGATAGTACTATACCTCTTTTATGATCATTATAGGTTTTTCAGTAACTTTTGAGAAAAAAAAATTGGTAAATATTCACCATAGAAAGTTTAATAATGTTACTAAGAATATAAGGATTGGTAAATATATACAATTTTAATAACTTTTATAGCTTTTTTTTAGTAAACTTTAGTAATAATTGGTAACTTTTATTAATGATAAAAAGTTACTAAAATTAATAAGGATGTAATGTTATTTCAATCGAGATAGTAGTATAATGTTTTCCATAACCTTTATAACATTTTAAGTAATTAATCTTAGATAAGAAAATCAGTACAATACCTTTATAATGTAAGATCATTGAATTAGTTTATAGTGCCATACCTTTTTTTTATGATTATTATAGGTTTTTCAATAACTTTTAAGAAAAAATGGTAAATCTTCACAATTGATGAAAGTTTACTATGTTACTAAAGTCTACCAAATTAATGAATGATCAATGAGCAAAAAGTTTACTAATGTTATTAAGAATGTTTTCAATTGTTAAACAAATAAATTTTCCTATGTATCATAAATATTGACGAGAAGTTCTTCAAAGAAGGGTTTAGAGTAGAAAGAAAATAAGATGAAAAGAGGAAGGAAACAATCTTAAATGTATTTATTATTACCTCCCCATTATGGATTAATTAAGATTAAGCAATATTAATGGACTTTTTGTGCAAGTTAGAATATAATAGTAGCACTCGGGACTTATTTGATAGCATTATAGTTATTTTGATAACATCTTAAACAGTTTAAAGTTATTTTTAAGTAAGAAAATTTATAACCTTTTTTATATATAAAAAGTTACTAAAATCATTCAAAAGCACTATTTAGTTTGTGAAAAGCATTATAACTATTTTAATAACTTTGATAACTTTTTTAGTAATTTTAGATTACAAGATTAGTAACATTCATAATTGATGAAAATTATTACAAGTAATAAATTAAACATAAGGTTACTAAATTTGTTGATAAGACTATAGCTTTTTTTAAAAAATAATCTTCACAACTTTTTTAAATTGATAATTGATAATCAATTATAGGACTATGGCTTTTTTTACTAATCTTAGATATGAAAATTGATAAATCCTCATTGAATTGATGAAATGCTACTAAATTTATTAAAAATGTCAGGTTACTAAATTATCTTATAATACTATAACATTTTTTATAACCTTTATAACGCTTTTAGCAACCTTAAAGATGAACATTGGCAAATGTCATTATTATTGATAAAAGGCTACTAAAATTACTAACAGTATAAGGTTGATTACTGAATTTATTGATAACATTTAGAAAACATTTGATGGGGAAATTGATAACCTTTTTTTTTTCATCAGAAATCGGTAATCTTCTTTATTGATGGAAATGTTAAACTATGTTCTTAATATATAGCCCTGTAGCTTTTTTAGTAAATTAAAATAAGAAAATTGATAACCTTCCTTCATTATTGAAGATAACCATAATTGTACCTGAAATATCTAAAATATCCTTTTCTATTTTTAAGTTTTAAGGTTTAATATGTAATTTTATTTATCAATTAAATATATTAAAATTCTAATTTTCTTACCCGAAGTCTTCCTCTAGAGATAATTTTTTTTTTGTTTTGCATCATCCAAAAATAATAATAATAAATAAGATAATACTATTATACATGGAATCTTATTTCCCCGGTGTGCACTGATCCTTATGACATATAAGTATAGACTTGACGCATTAAAGCTCTGAACAGTCTATCTTTAACATTGCCAAGGTCACAAAGAAGGTCTACTAAAAAAAAAAAGCCTAAAATCAACTAATCCACATGTTGCTTTATATATAATAGTATCAAAATACCACCATCTTTCAAGGAAAGTTCATTGCTTAACTATTTTTTTTTTCCCTTTTACTTTTAGTGACTAATCCTAACTTTTAAAATAACGCTTAAATTGATTGATTTTTTTAATGCAATCAATTCAATTTATAAAGCCTTATTGGACCAAAGAAAAATATCATACATAGGAGGGAAAAACTGAGAAGCT